>OY979673.1:13509545-13804456 GCA_963855955.1 Luperina nickerlii
AAATTCGCGTCAGGTCACGTGACCCTGATCGAAAATTCGTAAGACGTAAAACGTCAGACGTAAAACGTAAGACGCGCGTTGTTGAGGACAGCGCCATCTATGCACATCGGGAAGAACTACGAGGGCCTCGCGTACTAACGTCAGACGTAAAACTTAAGACGCGCGTTGTTGAGGACAGCGCCATCTATGCACATCGGGAAGAACTACGAGGGCCTCGCGTACTAACTACGTAGTTCATCCAACAACGACGAGATGGCGTTGTAAATCTGAATAAATTCCTTTCACGAGAAGAATAAACCAGTCACTTTGGTCATCATACCTGATTTGCAAAAAAACCCTATAAAATAAGGAACACACCTTAACACGCGTGTTTTGTTTATAAGACGATTCACAAAATACACTCGTAATTGTTCAAGTTTTCACTTCTGTCGGCACTACCGGAGTGCCAGTGTTTTTTTTTCTTTCTTTCTTTTTCATCATTGTTTATGCGCGTCATTAAAAATTGTAACACAAGATACAATTTTGTTTTAGGAAATAATTATTTCTTATTAAATACGCTTTCATCATAACCCTATGTACAATTATTTCATTCTTACATAGTGAATACAAATTCCGGCTTATGTTACAAATTTACAATCCAATCCAAAGATAGTAATATGTTACTATAGCCTGAATTTTTGTATTCATTTGTATTAACATAATTTTATTAAAATTAGCAAAACCATTTTTTTTTATTTTTTTTAATAGTAACATAAATTTAATCTTTTAATTTGGATGCGACACGATGGGTTGCGACGCGATGGGATGCGATGCGATGGGATGCGACGCGATGGGTCAGAGGTCGAGATTTCATGCGAACGAAGTCGCGGGCAAAAGCTAGACTGTAATTATATTTATGGTATACATAATAAAGAATATTCTATCTATCTTTTGTGTGGTACCTACCCAAAGGATTATCATAAATTATCCCACACCTAAATTAATTGAGCAGAAAATGCGCCCTAAAGGCATAAAAAGGTCGGTCACGCCAAGCTTCTTTAAATAAAGGGTGAATTGAATATAATTTTGGTACTTCTTTTCATAAAGCAGATAAAGATGAAAATGAGGTGCGAGCAAAAAAGATTGAATTTATTTGCAACAAAAAAGTACCCTATGTAAATAGTTGTAAGACTTAATATGTATCTATACTAATATTATAAAGCTGAAGAGTTTGTTTGTTTGTTTGGTTGAACGCGCTAATCTCTGGACCTACCAGTCGGTATTGAAAAATTCTTTTTGCATTTGATAGCCTAATTCTTGAGGAAGGTTATAGGTTATTTAACATCACGCTATGACCTTTAGGAGCCGAGCAAAATGAAAAAAAGTCAGAAAGAACGCTAACAAAAACGTAGCAATAGCGCGGGCAGGCGATGCGATGCGACGGGGTGGGTCGGAGTAACAAGAAATTTCACGCGGACGAAGTCGCGGGCAGAAGCTAGTTATTCTATATTATTATGACTTTTTTTTTTTTTTTTTTTTGTTGTCGGGGGGAAACCTTCAAAAGGCACCCAACCTCCGGGGAGGGAGGTCGGGGAGTGTGGGATTTTTACCTCACTAAAACCGCCCCGGTGATCACCTTCAGCACATAGGGATGGTCCCGGTTCCTCTTAAAAGACCAATTCCGGAACCCCCCCGTGCAACGCCTGTAAGGCACATCCCTGGGGAGACTGTAAAGGGGCCTCCCCTGAGCCTCGCTATGCACGGCAGCACGTGATCACTGTGCCACCGTCTTCCCTGGGGTCACTTGGTGGGCGGACGTGATTGCGTAACAATAACAGTAGCAATGGACTTCATTTTGACAGTTCAACCACATTCAATGCGTTATTTACGTTGCTGAGCAGACACATTTTCGAACATATGACGCAATGGATTAGCAACATCAGTCAAAATCATGCAGATTGTGATTGAAAGTATGTTAAGCAATTGATAGGTACTGTTAGGAGCGTTGGCAGACTGACAGTCAGATATAGGATGACCTACAGAAGATCGTGAGGACGTCCTGGATGAGACTAGCATAGACCAGGGAAGCATGGCACAAAAGGGAGCAGTGAGTGGAACAAGGTTGCCAATGATGATTATGATGGAAACAACATCAACAACAATAACAGCTAATGTAATTGAATAAATATACAGGGTGGCAGGAAAAACGACGCGCAGCCTGGTAGTGCAGTATGCATGAGCATTTGTACACGTTAAAAAAAAAAAGCCTGTTACCATTGATTCAGTACATGATTAGGGTCTTGTGGTTATGTAATAACAGCCGCGCGGGTCGATCGATCAGATTGAGCTATGCTTGCCGCGGTTCGTCCATGGATGGGTGACCATCTCCACATACCAAGAGGATTTGGTATAATAAAAATTTAAAAAATATTTTCTGCATTTTATATATATTTATCGAATTAATAATTTTAAAATTTATTTTTTTAGATTTATTATTTGATCCTTCCGTGCCTCAGTAAGCACGTTAACCCGCGTTGGTCCCGGCTGTCATTCGTAGATCTTTGACAGCCGTTATGGGTCGTTAGTAGCCGAAAAGTCTGACGAGTCTTACTAAGGGGTATCGTGTTAACCAGTAGGTAACTGGGTTGTGAAGGTCAGATAGGCAGTCACTCCATGTAAAATAGTGGTATTTAACTGCATCCGGTTAGACTGGAAGCCGATCCAAATATAGTTGGAAAAAGACTACGCAGAAGATTCTAAAACTCAGTGCGTTGAAATGTTACTGTTCCTGACGTCACATCGGGCCACACACCACACCGCGATTGCAGGCTTCCCCCGCTTTTCACTTGTTCGCCATCACCTTGAGTGTGCGCATATACATAATCGGTCGTCTCCTTTTAAATCAGCAATACAGTACTTGTAAAATCGCAGTAGTTTTTTTTATTACCAAGTCAAGACCACCAGCAGCACATCTGGAGCTTGATACTCAACAGTTACCTTAGTTATTAAAAAAAAAATTACTCCTCCATACAGTTTGACCGCGTAGGTATTGCACTTTTTTATGAAACGATTTTTTTTTTTTTTTGTAATCCGACGAAAAATTAGAAACTACATAGAACCATGTGCTGAATTCATGGTTTCAGTTCGCGCGTCGAAGTCCTTGCCACCCTATTTAATAATATTTACTCAATTACATTGGATATTTGTATGTACTCTGAAAAATAAATGAAAAACGTCTATAAATATAATTTAGTCTAGTTAGTTAGCTAGACAGGCAATTTAAAACAGAATCTCTATGAAACTGAAGTTTTTAATCTAAGTTTACAGAAGCAAGGCAAAGACATTTTCTCAGAATGACTTTAAATACATTGCGTTCGTTATTACAATATTATTGCTGAATATTATATTAAAGCTGAATAAAACAAAAAACCGGACAAAAGCAGTCAGACTCGCGCACCGAGGGTTCCGTACCATTATATGTTTTTAAAATTTCATCGGCGAGGCCTATATTCGTCAGAGAATTTTAACACTGTGCACTGCGGTGTAGAATATTGCAGTTTTATGTCAGCGCCATCTCTTGACCCAAACTCAAACTCAAAGCATTTATTTCAATTAAACCATTTACAGGCACTTTTGAATTGTCAAGAAGTCGGTCAGTCAGAAAACCTAACTAAGACCGATAGTAGACCTAATGTAACTTTTGTTGATGATGTCTGAAAAAATCTGACATTTAAACGACGAACGACGTAGTGAAACTTTTTTTTTAACATAAACTTCTATCACTTAGAATTATTTCAGATTTTTCTCTTTGCATACTTCGGAGATAAGAAGGGGTAACAGTATTTTTTTTTATATTTTTCATCAAAAGTCAAAAACCATGGGACCTAGAAAAAAAGAAAAAAATATTTGAGAATGTGCAAACTGCGCTCTTTCATATGATATCTCACATGCCCTAGTAGCCCCACTTCGAATTTTTCAGACCCTCTTTCAGTCCCTGTTGCAAAAAATATACATACACTTTTATTTCTTTCTAATTTGCAAAATAGTTGGGCAAACGTCATCTAAAACTGTTCTAAATTTCAAGTTGATAGCATTGGTAGTTCTTGAGATATCCAGCTGTGACAGACAGATAGACAGACTGAGTCTCACCATAAGGGTTCCTTTTTATCATTTTGTTGCGGAACCCTAAAAAAAATGCGAGCAGACGTGGGAGACTTTATCAACACAACGTCTTTTAAATTAAACATAGACGGCCCTTATTCTAGAGAACACGATTTCTATTATATTCAAAATCAAATTTAAATTTATAACTCAGTTTTCATGTCTGACTGTTGACTACGTTATTCTTTTAACCACGCAACGGATTTTGATGCGGTTTTCACCATCATTTACATTTTAATATTAATCTTATTGATCGTGAGTTCGAACCCAGGCAGGCACTTTACTTCGTGTATTTAATTTCATCACTACTGCTCTCAAAACGGTGAAGGTAAACATCGTGAGGAAACCGGCATGTCCTAGAACCAAAAAAAAATAAGATATATGATATTCAGCGTACTGGGCCTGCGTGGTGGATTATAATCCTTCTCATAGAGAGAAGGCCTGTGTCCCAGCGGTGGGAACATTATAGGCTTATTATTATTATTAATCTTACATTTTTAATATAGAAATGTCGATGTTTTGTCAAGTCATAACAACCGAGCAAAGCAGTGACTGGCGGGTCATTTGTTCAGTATAAACAAGTGACTGGCAAAAAAAAACACTATAGTGCTGGTCTTAAAATAACTTGACTTTAAAAATGTTTATGCTCGTTCAATTGCCTTTACGGAAAGTCCTTTACGGAAGCTTGCTACGACATAAGTAGGTTCTGTGATCGTGAATGTGACATGATATTAAATGAAACTCGCTGGGTGGAATTCTTACTCTAGAAAAATATACAGGAAAAACCAACTATTTTGGTCAAACCGCAATGTCATAATTGTGATATTTGTGATAAATATTATAATCAAGCTAGTACTAAAATACTGGGTTTTACCGGCCATAATCTACGGAATAATGCTGCATTTAAAACAAAATCGTGTACGCGCATCATAGAAAAAATCAGGGAATATTCCCACGAAACGAAAATCCTGTATTTTGGCAACATAATATAAAATCATAGCTGTATTCCCAGACGGGTTGGGCAGATGTTTACCTTCAGTACCTACTCTCACATTTCTCCAGTTACGTATAAAGGCCGCAGCACACTTGTAACACCCGACGGCATCCCACGCTTATTTACTTGCCAATGACGAAAATAACTCAACGAGATGAAAAACGTGGCTAATGAGCTTCATTGATGTCGCGTAACGTGGTGTGTTATAAGACTGAAAGGATTTGAATTAAGTTTGGCATACAGGTAGACTATGAGGGACCCGTGGCTAAATAAAAACAGCCGCATAGGTCGATCGATCAGGTTAAGCTACGCTTGCCGCGGTTGGTCTGTGGATGGGTGACCATCTTTACATACCGAGACCCATCCGTGCCTTGGAAAACACGTTAAGCTGTTGGCTCCGGCTGCCATTCGTGGATCTTTGACAGTCGTTACGGGTAGTCAGAAGCCCGAAAATCTGACAACCAGTCCCAAGGGGTATCGTATTACCCAGTAACTGGGTTGTGGATGTCAGATAGGCAGGTGCTCCATGTAAAATACTGGTATTCAGCTGCATCCAGTTAGACTGGAAGCCGACTCCAAGATAATTGAGAAAAGGCTAGGCAGATTATGATGATGAAATAGGGAATGAGAGTATTCCCATCCGCGCACAAGTCCAGTTTCCGGTCTGTTCCATATTTCCCGATCTGAGAATCGAACCCAGGACCTTATGCTCAGCAGTAGCGCTTGCGACTACTCCACCAACAAGGCTTTGTTTTGCCATCAACATATCAATATCAACCACAATATATAGAGCAGAAAGTAACTAGATACAGACAGATGTCACGGCAACTTGCCTTTCTGAGAAGCAAAACTTAGAGTTAGAAACTTGGACACGACAAAGCTTGCAGGTGTCCTGATACTAATGACATAAGACATTAATACACCAGAAGAAGTGATCATGTATTCGAAGTAAGATAACAAATGTGATTAGGTAATTGTGTCGAAAAGTCCCAAAATTGGAATTTGTTATGAGGGAAATATTTGTGTAATGCAATTTTGAGAACAGGTGTTACCTGTTTTGAGTCGAATTTTGAACTCAATTGTGGTAAGGCTCCTTCAAACAGGCGCGACATGCGATAAAATCGCGCGCGACACAAAGGCACCGCAAGTCGCGCAACGAGCGGTGCCTTTATGTCGCGCGCGATTGTATCGCATGTCGCGCCTGTTTGTAGGAGCCTTAACGCTCTCGCAGCCCGTCTCTTGGAATAATAATCCAGATTTGATAGTATGGTAAGTATACAATTGTTCAGTTACAATGAGAAACACTGCTTGCATACTTACAAACGTACCTTGGAACAAATGTTTGAAATTAGATACAATATTGTTAGTCATTAACTTATCATTATGTTAGTAATATAAGCTATCCCAAAAAAGATCGATATTATAAGTTTTATCATTTTATCAGCGGATTGGGCCATGTTGAGCCGCGTTGTTCATAGACAAAGTTATTCACGGCATAATTTGATGGCATTGTTCAAGGAATAATAAAATTATAAAATGACATAAGACCGTTTTCTCAGAAATGTGGGTGAAAGAATGTACGTCGAAAATGTACCACCACAAGTACTTCATTATAGCTGTTAAGTCGGTCTGAAATATGTTGTAAGGGAATATTCTGGATACTTAGATAAGATATTTGCACGAATCTCCTGGTGCCTGCTGCGCACAGGCGACCACAAACCACAGAAACGTTACTCCAGTCTGTCTACTGACTACACGAATCTCAGATTGTTGTTAATAATTCTCCTTAGGCTATATAGGTTCACATTACTCAATTAAGATGTACAGGATTACAGAGCTTTGGACGCGCAACCCCTTTAACATTGATTCGGTACATGATTTTGAACCCTCCGCGTTGAAATTTTATCGTCTGTCATTAAAAAAAAAAATGCTGATATGAAACGGCAATTTTTTTTATAACCGACGAAAAACTTGAGTCATATACTGAATTCAAGGTTTCAATTTGAGAGTCGATGTCCCTGCCACCTATACATTATGTATTAGATGAAACCCCATAATATATCGATTATTATCAAGACAAGAAGTCATAGTTGACGTAAAAACGAACATAAACAATACAAACAAAAATAAAAACTAATCATTCGTGTCTATAAAAACGCGTCTAAGCAAAGTCTAGCACATTATAAACTACTTATATTCTGACTTCTGACGCACAAGGATCTCACTGCTTGGTGTGAATTGCATTTGTATTCTGACTCCACATTTCTAATAGCAAACTGTTAATTAGCTGTCATGCCACAGTATAGATACAGAAGGTCAGCTCTATACAACGATCAAAAAAGGCAAGCACACATTGTAAGGGCTTTGCATGTAGACTGCCGTTAACTAATAGGTAGTGTAGAGACATAGAATAAACTACCAGGTTAAGTTAATACATCGCACCTTTAGAATTAAAGAGACCTAATTCGAAATTTGAAGATTTCAACATTGATTCTTAAAATTACCTTGCACGATCTTCATCGAATCTTAATAAAACATTTTAAGTTAGGTTAGACAACTCTGACATACCTATCTGACAAGACTGACATATTAAGTCTCTGTTTTATTCAAATTCGATGAATATGGTCGTGCAAGGTAATTTTATGAGTTTTAACTCATAAAATTACCTTGCACGAATTTTCAACTATGGTTGAAAATTAAAATCTTCAAATTTCGAATTAGGTCTCTTTAATTCTAAAGGTGCGACATATAATTCTATGATAGGTAAAACTCTGGGCATGTAAAGTACTGGAAAGCGATGGATGAGGTCAAGAGGTGGCCCATTTTCCAATAAAAAAAGTCGGCTAAGTCGTGGGTACAGGTCACAGTCTGTTCTGAGCACTCGCACACACTAGGCTAAGAAAGTATCGCACTTAGCAGCATGTGGCAGATGTGGTAGGCTCCGCAGAGTAATCGTAAGTTTTGTAGATCAGAAGGCCAATTCCCGCAATTAAAAACCTTCAAAATCTAGTCACATTCTCATCTCAGCGACAATCAATGTCAAAAATGTAGTGAAATTAGAGGTATTTTTGACAGATTGAGATTGAGATCAGACTGTAATCGTTCTTTAAATTACGAGACTTGAAATTTTCCGACCCGGTTCAGTACAGCATGCAGTTCCGTGCAGCATGCAGTGATATCAGGCCGGCAAGGAGCGAGCGGTTCGGCTCCGCGTGCAGAGCGTAGTCCTCCTGCCCTCAGCATGGTTGTAAAACCTCTTGGTCGAGGTGCTTAGTGTAAGACCAGAGGGTTCTGGACAAGCGTCAGCTTGTATAGCATGCAGCAGGGGCTTAGACACTTACTCATTACTCGACTAAATACTGTTGTAAAGCTAACTTTACAACGTAGACTAAACACGCTTCATGTACAGCGACTGCAAGCGAACTTGCAGCATTAGTTTGACATCGTTCTTTGATCTCTGTACGCGTATATGTGGGTGAGCAACTATTGTTACTTGTCGTAAACGAAGTCAACCTTCTGTAGGTACTATTATGTGCCATAATGCCATACCACAGATTGAAGGAGAAATCTGTGTGCTATACGCAGTTTAAACACGGCTTATTATTCCAGCGGCCATTTAAATGGAATAGACAAAACATTTCTGTACCTACCATTTTCACCCGGTCTCTGAAAGCTTGTTGAATTTAATCTGTTGTTAAATTGTGCGACAGGTCGTTCGATTGGCTGCTGTTGTTATAATCAACCAATCGGAAAGGCTCGATCGGGCTTACAGAAGCCAGGTTTAAACCGGAGCAACGGAATAAGCTAATAATGGAAGTTGTGGGTTATGTAATATAACGTAGATGTATACCTATACGTTAGGTATTACTCTTGAAATAGATATAGGTACATGGATAATGATAATAAGCACTTTGACAAACACAAAACAATTAAGTATTAATAATGTTGAGATTCAATTATCTTGGCTATTTTTAAGTGTTTAAAAAAAATAAAAGGTACCTATGTCTGTCTCGTTATCATCAGCCATATTTTAAATACTGTGGGTAGTGTTGGTTATTGCGCAATAGAAAAACTGATTGCAATTCAAATCAGATTATGATTTACGAACAAATTAATCACACACTGTAAGTACACGACATAACTAGATACTGAACGCGAGACAGTTTCTGAACACACGTTGTCCTTACGATGTCCAATGGTCAAGAGCTCCACACCGCTGTGTAGCGCTCTCGTCGACACCCACAAACTCAGGCTAGACTCTGCCAACCGCCACCAGATGGCGCTGGCGTACCGGATCCGACTACATTGCGACATGTATAATGAAATAAAGGAAAATAATATGATGCGAAAAACATTGCTCGCAGAACAGATGGCCGATGGGGCCAAAAGGTTCTGGAGTGGTGATCGCGTACCGAAAAGCGTAACGTTGGAAAGACTCCGACAAGGTAGACTGATGAAATTTTGAAAACCGCAAGAATTTTCTGGATGCTAGAAGCACAAACCGGTCGACATGGCGACGCTTGGCGGATGTCTATGTCCAGCCCCCCGGTGGGTTCCCGCATTGTCGAGGCAGGGGAGCTCAGTAACCGTGGCTTGGTCACCCACGGTGAAGCGTAGAGGAACCCGAGGAGGGGCCGCTCGTCAGGGCTTTTGCCGATAAGCCGACGACGTAGCGGCCAACAAGTAGGTTGCGGTGCCGCTTGGGCGACATCGCGACTGAAGCGGGCCGCGATGTCGTATGGGAGGCATCGCGGCTGAGGGTTGAGGCCGCGGCGGGAGAGGAGTGCCGGTATTGCGGTGCGCCGCTCTCCCTACCTTCCGCGGCCATGACGGGGTCGCCACCGTCTGATGGCGGACGCGGTGGGGCCGCAGGGGAGGGGGAGTGTTGGTATGACGTTGGCCGCTCTCCCTATCCTCTGCGGCCAAAAATTGGCAGATGGCGGGGCCAATGACCTGACCCGTCGCAGGGGGACCAAGTGTGCCCAGACACGGGGTCGTCTGGCGCCCATTTCCTGGTTTGGTCCCTGACTCACGGCGTGCTATGTTTTCTGGTGCGCCGATGATGGGGAATACTCCCCAGAGGAGGGTCCGGTGACGGACAGCCGCGGCGGGTTCACGGATGAGTGCTAACGCGTGCCCTTGTTCCCGCCGTAAGCGGCAGAGGAGGACACCGTGGAGTTTTAGTGGGTGAGAGTCCCACATAACTGCACTATCTCCCCGTGGTAGTGCAGAATGCATGAGCTATTCTCCACGTTAAAAAGAAAGGCCTCGTTAAAAAGAAAGGTCTACGTCCAGCAGTGGTCGTCTTTCGGCTGAAATTATGACAACGAAAATGTTGAGAGGTATATTTATGCAAGCTTAAAAACTTTTTCATCATGAAGATGTTTAACAATTTAATATTTAACTCTAATAAGCAACTAATTAACTCTCCAAGCAATATTATCAAGACGCCTTACTCGAAGCTTGCAAGCAATTTCCAACTAATATTATATTAAATTGCGTCGCCGGGCATCCAGCATCATAGCAGCCGGTCGATTCTGTTAAAATCTCACCGTGAAAACTTAGGTGAAGTGAGTTTGTTTTTGCTAGGAATTGACACTATTGACAGCTCACTCCACGCTCACTTCACCTAAGTTTTCACGGTAATATTTTTACAGAATCGCACCGCTGGTTCCTTAATGCATAAAATTACTTGCAAACATCAAACATCCGAAGTTCTAGAACCGCTGCCTGGACGGACTAGTAAGATGGAATCTCTAGATGGCTCATGTAATTAGACTATGTAGTAACGAAGCAAGAACTAAAACATTAATATAAGAATACTAGCAGCCCGCCTCAGCTACGAACGGGTACAATTTTTTTTTTCCACTTTTCCAAATTTTCTTTGATACAAACCTTATCTTGGCAATACTGAACGCAACAAAAAATGAATCATTCCATTTGGTGCAATCATTCAGAAGTTATGCGCGTACAGATATTTCGGCGACTTTGTTTTGTACTATGTAAGGATAAGGATGCCTGTAAATCCCCAAAGGTTTAAGCCACAGACACATTACTTTGTCGTGTTATATTGTGACTCGGGATACAAAATTCAAACGAATCTTTTCAGGACTACGTCAAATTACAACGAGTTTTGATTGGCTCATTGCGTCAGAAGGCGTCACGACACGACACAACACAGTAGTACGAATCCCGCTTTAGACAGGTGTAACTGGAAAAATGTGGGTGTATTATACAGGGTTAGTTTTCAAAGACCAGCCAAATTTATACAGACCATCAACTGAATTTTGTCCATGAGGCCAACTTCGTAATCGCGAATAAAGATTCACCCGTCTCATACGTTTAGGTCAAGTAAGTATTGAAGTTTTCCAGCACGAATCCAGATTACGGGCTGTTACTGAGAAATTCCTTTACCCGACCCGGGAATCTAACCCAGGACCTTATGTTCAACAGCAGCGCTAGCGATCACTAGACCAACAAAGCAGTCTGGAACCACTGGACGGACTAGCAAGATGGAGTCTCTAAATGGGTCATGTAATTAGACTATGTTGAAACGAAGCAAGAACTAAAATACTTCGTGTAATGAAGCCTAACTGTTGTAAATGCGCGCCATTGAAGCTGACTTTACGTAGGGGTAATAAAAACCTTATTTGATATCCTCTCTCTCCTTGTTCTTTATTGGTTTTGTATCTGTTTACTTTTGTAGAACGAGCAAAGAGTAGACTTGATTTTCCATTTAGTTTGCTTGTTTTTTTCGTATTTCCATATGTATAACAGCTTTTTTTATTGTTTCGTTTTTTGTCAGTAGTCTCCAACTAGCAAAAAATAATCTTACAAATATCCTAAGACCATATTTTTTTCACTCTTAATTCACACTTATAGACTGTTATAAGTGTGGATTTGGGCGCACTTTATAAGTATATTCACCCTTGCAATTGACTTGTAAGGGTCTCGCGAAGAGTAATTTCAATCTTACAAAACTCTTGCCTGATACCTTTATAATGACAAACACACTTACAAGTGACTTGCAATGGCATGCTTTAAGGGCAAACAACCTTAAATTCCTCTTACTAATGCTGTTTTAAGTGTAATATCGCTAGTAGGCCTCTTTGCGATGTTCCAGTAAGAGTACAATTTTACAAACTGCCGTGAAGTCGCGAAGTGAATTCAAAACTTTAAAAAATAAAAACACGCATCAAAAACGTTTAATTTTTGTCCAAAAATTCTAGTTTCTTAATCATGTATATGTCACGAACTCTATGTGAATATTAGGTTGCGAAGTCGCTTTTGTCGATTATTTTGAAATTTGAATAACAATATTTTCACGGGCCTTTTTTAAAATGTAACTTATATTATACCTAAATTATTTCAATTAATTCGTGAATTAATATCAAAATATCGCTTTTACGACCAACCATGACTTATAAGTGCTTTATCAGAACAATATAAGTCCAGTTATCTTATGTAAGGTTTATATCGCACTCAAAAAGTCACATTAAACTTAAAACATATATTCTACACGGCCACGTACTTGTACTTACGTAGTTTAGGCATTCATTAATAGTATTAAGTATTTATATATAGATGATGTACAACATTATTAAGCATTCGTACCTACTTATGCGTAAATATAACGAATATTACAGGAAAAATAGTACAGTTCGAACACGCTGGCAACATTCGTGGCTATAATGCTTTTTGGGTATTCCCCCTAATAGACACGCGCCACTGGCGTACATTTAGGTTCTTTTATTCAGAATCACAGCAAGTTCATTATAAGCTAAGTGTGATATATTATTATTAATGGCCCATTTTTTAATATCTTCCCGCAACTGTAATTTTTTTCATAATCCGTAATTTCATTTTCAGTACTTCAGTAACTGCAATCACTATTACTACTTTGTTCAATAATGTCATCAAAAAAAGTTGTCATTATTTTGTACGGAACCATCAAAAATACAACAAGGGAAAATAAATAACGCTTAATAGCGAATTTTAAGACACTTTTAGGAGTTTTAAATTGCTTCTACTCTATATTATGTCTTAGGCGAGAAAAATCACACGTTTTACAGAAGTCTATTAAAACACTTAGTATAGTCACTTCTAAGATCGAATATACTTACAAAATGTATTTATAAGTATTAATTAAGTATCAAAGGCAATTAGACTTGGAAAAGACGCTTATAATGGCACTGCTCCTATTAATATTATATAACGTTTTCTTATATACGTCTGTAAGAATATGTTACAGGTATGAATACTCTGAAAGCTTACATAGTTCTACAACATTACACTGTTAAGGGTTCTAGTTTAATCAGAACACATATAAATCTTATATGAAACCATAGCTCTTACAAGTTTTTGTTTGTAAGAGTATCTAGGGTGTCTGGCTTAATCAGAACACATATAAGCTTTATATGACACTATAGTTCTTACCATCTTTTGTATGTAAGGGTATTTTGCTAGTTGGGTACCTATTGATTATTCATCAAACTTATGTTTCAAATTAATATTATTTCAAGTTAAACAAATATCAACTTTATTTTAATGGTTATTGTGTTGATTTCAGAGTGACTAGCACTATTGAAAAAGTTATAAAAATGTTTGAAGTTGTAGCGTAAACTGAACTTTATTGTGTAGGATTTAAAGTAATTTTTCCATAAACTCATGTTTTTTGTTTACATTCTGGAAAATAAATCGCGAATGCAGATTATTTTTGGCAAATAAATCGCGAATGCAGATTATATCAATTAGTTAGTTGCACATAAACCATTAATCCTTTCAGTTATTTCACCTCTGACAGCAGCAACTCAACTACAACCTTATTGTACAGATAATAAAGATCACTTTGACTTTGATAGACTAGTACTGACTAGTCAAGGTTAAGGTTGCTGTTGGGTTGAAACACAAACACAAACAGAAACCATATTGTGACGAGAATAAAGATCACTTTGGTTTTGACAGTGATGCAAATTCAGAGGTAAAATAACTGCGAATGAGGCCATTCGCAAGGTCCTTGTATAGTCGTACAAGGACCTTTTATCGCTCGAATGACATTGACAGGGGGCGCTGTTGGTAAATATTGGTGCAAATATTTTATGATATATCTCTTGAAATTATTCAATAAACCCTAAAAGTCTAGTAATATAGTCGTGGACTGGAACAAATATAAAACCGAAATTCAATTTTGATTTCACTGAACCTAACTCCGTACGTCGGATTCGCGCGTCCGATAACGAAGATAGCTCGTAGTTGGAAGCACCCCAACATTGGAACATTGGAACAACCAACGTTGGAGGTTTTCAGAGGTACTTCCGATGCATGAGTTGATTTTTTTGGCACTTACCTCATATTGACTTTGCATGTCGAGCGAAGCCCCCATCGTTTGGTCATCATGTGGATTTGATCGGGAAAGTAATAAAGGAAACATTAATCATCGTCAATCGTTAACACGTTAATGATTACGTATTTTTGGGGTAACCCTAAATGAGGTTAAGATACATTGTTTTGTACCTTAATATTGCCAAATTAATAAGCAATTTGGTAATGTTTGGAAATTAAACATTGAACAAATTAAACATTAGGCAACTTGTAATTAATATCATAAGTATCAATCGTTTATATATGTATTTTCTAATCACCTATTAGGTCGCTTGCAATTTTGTATCCTGATTGGTAAGATTTTATTTACTTTTCCTGTCAATCAAATTATTACAATGTGCTACCAATTTGGAACGAGTCTTAGAATTTTATCCTTACTAATATTATAAATACTAAAGTGTGTCTGACTGTCTGTTACCTCTTCACGCTTAAACCGCTGAACCGATTTAGATGAAATTTGGTATAGAGATAGTTTGATTCCCGGGAAAGGACACAGGGGGGAAAGACACTATTTTTAACCCGATATTCCCTCGAGAACGAAACTTACGTGAGCGAAACCGCGGGGCGCTGTTAGTGAAGGAATAAAAAATATATTCCTCGTTTTTCCATAGTGTCACCTATAATACATTGAGTCAAACACCACACACAACACCGAATTCTGACCGAAAATGTCTGTCTGTCACACACAACACCGAATTTGTGCTATCAGCAGACTGTAGAGAAAGAACCCTTCTAATATTATAAACGCGAAAGTTTGTGAGGATGGATGAATGGATAAATGTTTGTTACTCTTTCACGCATAAACTACTAAACGGATTTTGATAAAAGTTTACAGTTATATAACCTATGCATCGGAATAACATATAGGATACTTTTTATCCCGATATTCTAACGCGATCGACACTTATCCGAGAGAAACCGCGGGGCACTGCTAGTAAAAAATAAAGAGGTTAAAGTCGTCCTTTATTATTTTTCGACAAATACATTTTTTTTAAATATATTCACTTTTTACGTTCACGTCTTTCTACATCGTTTTTACATAACATGTAGGTGCCAATAATTTCGACATTAATGATGTAAAAAATATTTTGATTTAAAACAGTTTCCATTGAGTTTCTTGCATGGGCAAAAATAATGGTCTTTTCCACAGGAACCCACTATGCTTTAGAATAGGCAACTAGCTCCATCTTTCCCACTGACTGCATGAATGAGTTCCCCAAAAACACCTACATAATCTACTATTCTTTAAAAGAATTCCTGAGGGAAAACTAACCGAAATTAGAAGGACATTCCGAGTAAAAAAGAGCAAACGATCTAATTTACTTGAATGCGAATAGCTTCCGATAGAAATCTGCGGGAGTAGTTCTTGCACTTAGATCCAGCGAGGAAATGATCACGAACTGGAATGCAGGGATTTTTGCACTTAGATAAATGCAATGAGAGTTTTACCTGGGAGTTTGTTGCTAGAAAGATTTTTACATACGTTTTGTTCTGAGAAGTCATGGAGATTTTCTGAAAAGGTGCAAGGCTGGGGAAATTTTGAAGAATCTTTAGAATTTTGAAGGCTGAACAGGATTTGTAAGATTTTGGGCCTTAATCCAGTTTGAATGCAACAGTTTCCTAAGAGAATCCACTGAATTTTATGTAGAATCTAGCGAATGGTTTATTAGTTAGATAAGTTCTGACCTAAAGTTCGTTTTTTTATCCCCGAGACTAATCTGACATTTAAGTCATTTGTGTTTGCGTTTTTTTTTAGTATAGAAGTTTGACATTACACCAGTCAGATTAGTCTCTGGGATTAAAAAACGAACTATAGAACATAGTCGGATTCCATCAGTGTCACCAGATGCAGCTAAATAGGTACATAGTATTTTACATAGAGCGACTGCATATCTGACTTATATAACCCAGTTACCTGGTAATAAGTTAAGACTGTTAAGACTGGTTGTCAGATTATCAGACTTCTGACTATCCGTAACGGCTTTTAAAGATTACAAATCCAAATGTAGTACTTTGGATTTCCAAAGTACTACATTCTCATAATCATAATACATGTTTGTAGATCTTTAGAGCTTTATTAGAGGCCAACCGCGTAGCTGAGACGTTGCTTGAGGTAGCTGCGAGTTACGGGAGGGATGATAGTTGTCACAAGTTGACGAATCGCTGAGCTCTCGCATCACGACACCACACACCCCTACCGCACGACGGCGACGCTGCTACCTCAGGCAACCAATCGAATGATGAATGATACGAATCAGTTAAGGGGATTACAGGACCTAAACACGAAAAACGCAAGTTTTAGTAGCTATAAAAGTGTATGATCGACTACAGTAATCAAAATTAGAACAATATAATTATAATATTCTTCAGGATATATGATAGATAGATGCTATAAATGCTGTAAATGGTGTCAAGTATCATCCCCTTAAGGCTTTGTATCCATCTTCCAAACACCCTATACATATATCAAAGTTGTTAAAGACTGACAGTCTATAATAATAATAATATGTCGTAAAACGGTGCTTCGTTTTACGATATATTATTATTATTATATTATTATCTTCTAATATTTACAAAAATATTCCATACGTAAACATCGAATGGAAACTTCTGTGGATTACATTCAATCAGTCAGTCATGTGTTATTAAAAGTTAATAGCACTCTGGGTTTTTTGGTCCCACGTGGAAGGATGAGAGCCTCTCGTGAGACCGTGCGTCAATTGAGTTTTTTATATGTTTTTATTTCTTCCTATTTTGATAGGTACAGATGCCAGCACCCGAAACTGTCAAATTTTCCCAATCAATTTTGAACCTTATGCTTTAGCTATAAAGTTGAAAATCTATTAAAGAAATTTGACAGATTGTAGTAGCTTGATGTGCTGGCGTCTGTACTTATGGCCTTTTTAATACCAACAAACTTTTGTTTGTTTAGTTTTTGCCTCTCGTGATTGAATCGCCGGTATGGACTTTTATCTTGTGTTGAAATATTGTCTACGGTTATGATATTATCATTATACTTATGTACACATACCTACCAAAAACTCGATCATTAGGTACGTCAGTCTTATTCATAAGATTCCCAATTTAGATTACTTTGTACTTGGATAAAATCTATACTAATCTATACTAATATTATAAAGCTGAAGAGTTTGTTTGTTTGTTTGGTTGAACGCGCTAATCTCTGGAACTACTAGTCGGATTTGAAAAATTCTTTTTGAATTTGATAGCCCAATTCTTGAGGAAGGCTATAGGCTATATAATTACGCTATGACCTTTAGGAGCCGAGCAAAAAGAAAAAAAGTCAGAAAGAATGCTAAGCAAAAACGAAGTAATAGCGTGGGCAGGCGATGCGATGCGATGGGGTGGGTAGGAGTAACAAGAAATTTCACGCGGTCGAAGTCGCGGGCAGAAGCTAGTAAAAAAATAAAGTTCTCCAGACTGACTTTCGGCCATGGCGACCAATCGTAGCGGAGGCTAGTCATCGGCGCTGGAGTTATTATACACATATGTATGTAGTTCAAAAGTGCGTGCGGCTGTTACTTAGAAATTCCCAATGGAAAAACCCAATAACATTTTGCCTGACCCAGGAATCGAAATCACGACCTCACGCTCAGCAGTCACACTTGCGACCACGAGACCGACGGGTCAATGCAACTTGGATAAAAGACGTAAAAGAAATACCCATCTATTGATATCAATATTCATTCATGAATATCATCTTCGATATTTGTTTTTATTAGCCGTTTTTTTTTTTGGCAATTGAAACGTATATTAATACATATTAGGGCACTGTAAATAATAAAAGTATTTTTACATATTTTATTTCTGTGTGGATTGATATTTGTAGATAGATAGATTTGTACACTATTTTCTAATATTCATTTTGATTGGAATAGCTTTTTGCTTTTTTTACATTTGAAACTGTATGGAATATCAAAAGCATATTTCTAGTTCATATCGGAAAATACATTTCAATATTATGTGACAAAAAAAAAATCAATCCAACTTTCACCATCGCATTTAATAAACTGTTTACAGTTTTCAACGCATGATAAAGTTTATTATTCCCTGCAGAAATAGAGCAGACTATATTTAAACAAAGGAACATTGTTAGTAACAGCGTAAGATTATCTTAGGCGATAGTAGCCCGTATGAACTCTAACGAAGATGCACATTATGCCGAGCTTGGCCATAAAACAGATGTTCACAAAGATCTTAATAACCCGCTGTAGAATTATGACTACATGAGCTGAAATTCATTTAGCAGAATCTAAAATGCAAGGAACGTTTTCATGTAATTATACCTGTAATTTTCGAGTTTATCTTGCAAAGTTATAACATGATTGAAGAGCGTCAGGCCTTTTTGGCCAATTGAAATTTATTTTAAAGAATTGGGGTTATTTTCAAAATTCCAAGTAATGAAGATTTTCGTTGATTGTGAATATGTTTAGAAAATGAAAAGGGTTTTAACTAGTTTCTGAACCACAATTATAAATAGAGTATTAATTGTTAATAACACAACTATAATTCTATTAATATAACGGCAATTCCATACCGTCATCATTAGATGGGTCCATTTTTGCGTGGGTGAACGGGCAGGTGAGATGAAAATAAAGGTGAAACACGATTCTCTGACACTTATTTAATCGATTCAAATCGATTAACACTCAGATAAACTTAATTTAACTCAGATTAGTGGCGATTCGTCGATGACGTGCAACCTCTGTCGCCCTTCATTGGAAAAGTTCACAAGATGGTTGCCCGTTTGACGTTCCGCCAGAATGACAATATTGAAACAGTCATTCTCGTTTAGAAATTAAAGGCAATGCTACCGTCGCGCCGTCAAATATTATAAATGTGACATGTCTGGGCGTTTGTTACTCAATGATTACTCAAGAATTTGAATGAATGGTACAGATGTAGTTTATAAACTGGATTATTACATAGGATATTTTTCCCGGTAGTACGTTCCCGTGGTATACTTTCCGACCTCCACACGAGCGAAGCCGCGGGCAGGAGTTATTTCAGTCAGATCCCCTGAACCCCCCCTCCACCCCCCTCCACAAGACGCTTGTTCGTCTTCTGTTTTAATCTCTGTCAGAACCTAGTCAGAACTAAAAAAAAACAAGCTAAATAAAACTGCAGCAAAAGGACACAAAAACCTTTTTATAGCAATAAATGTCAGGAGCAAACCCTTTGCGATCATGCCTTTGCCAGTAAAACAAGTTTCATAATACAAATAGCTCAGCACCAGCTTTTAGTGTTCATTTTTTATGCCCTATTAGCAACTTTAATGCCAACAGGTTCTTTGTATAAAGCCGAGTCCAGACGTGTGTAATGTATGATATTAGGTAAAGTGAATTCTGCGTGTGGACGGCACTACGAGCATTACATATAAAGGCTCCTACAAACAGGCGCGACACGCGATATAATCGCGCCCGACACAAAGGCACCGTTCGTTGTGCGACTTGCGGTGCTTTTGTGCCGCGCGCGATTTTATCGCGTGTCGCGGCTGTTCGAAGGACTTTAACGCTCAGGCTGGCGTTCACTCTGATCCATCGGCTGTCGGTTTTTAGCATGAACACTAAAGCTCTCGCTGTCGAACACACAGGATTCGCGCTGAGTTTGCATGCCATCCAGACTATGCTAATTACATTACACATCATCATATTTCAGCTGAAAGACTGGACATAGGCCTACTGCAAGCACCGTCACTTCAACCGGTTCTGTGGACCTCGCATCCGGCAGCTGTCTGCGGCCTTTACAAAATCATCGGTCTATCTTGTGGGAGGCCCGCTTCCAACGCTACGTCTTCCGATACGTGATCGCCATTCCAGAACTTTACGTCTGCAACGGCCATTTGTACTGTATATTTTACATTAAACAAACACAATACATTACATTACATGATTACACACGTCTGGACCCAGCATAAAAGTAAAGTACTTTAATTTCCTTTGTGTAATTTACTATTTAAGGCAAGCTTATCTTGCGGGGAATAGTGCTGTCTGGTTTCTCATTTTCCCGTGACGGGAACAGAGTTTGTGTAGTTAATCCCGCGGAATAGGCTTTGTGATGGTAATTTCGGTTTTTTCGCCAATACGTTTCTATTATTATTTTAGGGTTTCGATTACATTAAATCGCTTTTAACGTGAAACTAAAAAATTATACCTATTCAATAACTTCTTACTCTTTTTGAACTGGCATCAAGAGTCAAGCTTTCTCTTGAGCTTAATATCTTAAATTGGTGCCATACTTTTCTAAACAGTATTTTTTGTGGTTCTTTTCTTTAACTTATTTACTACAGAGTTGCCATAATGTTTAATGGATCATAATCATTAAGAGTGTTGTTGTTCCGTTGTTCGGTTGAACATTGCGGAGCCATAAAAGCTTTGCAAATGGCTATTAAGACGAAAGCAACAAAGATTTTCTTTCAATTAGTTTGTTTAAGGTCAAGTTGTTTTCCATTTTCTGAAGATTTTTTATGTTTATTCTGTAAATAATGTAAGACTTCCTCTTTAAATTCAGTTATAACAAATTTTTAAAAGGCCTTTCAATGTACCAAGTATTTTCAAAAAGAACGTCAGTTTGTTATGGTATTTTTTTATGTGTTTTGTTGTAACTGTCATCAGTTTCAAAAGGGGTTCTTTTAATTTTTATTTACACAGGTTAATGTTGTTTATACTCTATTGGAACGGCCTAAGCGGAAAATTGAAATGAAATGTGTATAGGCAGTTCGTAGAAGTAGCATTCACAACGAATTGGGTACCAAACAAAACAACTCTATTGCTATGCTATATGTATGCTATATGTAAGTATGGGGCTCTTTAATGACATGCAAGTTTGACATTATTTAATAACCACTCTATCATGTCATATCACGGGTAAACGTTTACGGACCGCCAATCCAGCGCTGAGGCTCTGTCTTGTAGCGGAGCCTGCAAAAGGTAGATCGTAGCTTTAAGGCTCCTTCAAACAGGCGTAACACGCGATAAAATCGTGCGCTACACAAAGGCACCGCCAGTCGCGCAACAAGAGGTGCCTTTGTGTCGCGCGCGATTATATTGCATGTCGCGCCTGTTTGCAGGTCTTTATGCTCAGCGATGGCTGTTTTGCGTGTATGTGATGAATATTTTCCCCCAAATTGTTCATTTTTGTGTGTGTGTTCTTTCTCTACGTAATGTTTACCGTAAATAACTCATTGGCTATGCATTGGTGATTTGTGGGTAACGTCGTGGACAATAGCCCTCAGAGTTCAATGCAAAAGAAAAAACGTTAATATGGCAAATGTTTAGTGAAAATATAATGAAACAAGTGGTTAAACAAAATAAATTTAAACAAGGTACCTAATTGAGCTTTAATTTTTAAACATGTAGTTACGCTTAGAAATTTATTGCGCTCTAGTGGGACATATCGTTGTGACAAAATTATGGAAGTTCCTTATTCTATCTACGTAACTCTAGAAAACCACTTTACGTTTCCTGTTAGAAGTTGCTGATGAAACGAATGACTCGCATCGTTGATTTCTTGTTTGTAACGTAACAAAAGGTTAGCACATAGACTCCAACGTTTACGATGATTTCCACTAAGTTATACTCATCAAGACTACATCGTTGGCATAATATTCGCCGCAAGGTTGCCTGCTTGTCGGTCTTCTACAGATTGTACTTCGGTGAGTGTGCCCAAGAACTCCACGATCTCATTCCACCGGCCCCCTTCTACCTTCGGACATCCAAACGCACTGCCAGTTACCATCCCTACCTAGTTGCTATTCCACCAATTCGCACCAAGCGTTTTCAAATGTCCTTTATAATGCGCACAGCAAAAGAGTGGAACTCTCTACCTGCATTTGTGTTTCCAAGTGCATACAACCCGAATCTCTTCAAAGTAAGAGTGAACAGGCTTCTTCTGGGTAAGCTCACTCCATCGTAGACTCTGTCTCTGTCACCTCTGACCTAGACTAAAGTCTAGAGCAAATCCATTTCAAAAAAAAAAAAACTCGTCGTAAGCGCTAATGCTTAGCATTTTCTGAGTAGCAGATAAGTTCGCTTCCTATAACATGGGACTTCATAGGGGTCAAGACGCCTACAAGCTTTGTCATGACCAGGTTTCTAACTTCAAGTTTTGATACTTAGAAAGGCAAGTTTTCTTTCTGCTCTTTATACAGTATGATTTTTTTTTCGTTTTTTCATAGTTGGTCCCATAGTGAAAGTTGTTCATATTCATGGGTAGAACACCCTGTAAAAATTTGGAACCGGTAAAAAAAAATCACCTGTATATATTGTGCTTTATATTGATATGTTCGAGTTGTAGGTCGTAGGTTCGAACCCAGACAGGCGATTTACTTTGTGTAAATTATTTCATCACCACTGCTCACAAAACGGTGAAGGAAAACATCGTGAGGAAACTGGCATGTCCTAGAACCAAAAAATTCGAAGACATGTGACATCTACCAACCCGCACTGGGCCCGCGTGGTGGATTACGGCCCACTCCCTCTCACTGAGAGGAGGCCTGTGTGCCAGCAGTGGGAACATTATAGGCTGATGATGATTATTGATATGTTGCCTGCAAAAGACAGCCTCGTTGGTGTAGTGGTTGCAATTGCTACTTTCGAGCATGAGGTCCTGGATGATGCTCAGTTCGGGCACAGTGTAGCAGCCTGGAGTCTGGACTCGAGCCCGTTTGGTGGCAATAGGCTCGCCTCCTATTACATGGGACTTAAACATAACTGTCGAAATGTATGTAGGTGTACTATAGATAGGTAAACTTCTGTCCAAAACTTGGGAACAAAGCGTGATTTTATGTTATGTTACTCAGGGCCGTCTTTGGTGCAAGGGGTGCGTGGCACCCAGGCGCAGGATCTTAGGGGGCGCAAACCGATCGGGTCATCATTGATCACTCATTATAACCGCAACGCTCCAGCGCTGTAACCCAAATCACCGCCTCTAAAAAAATCCCTTAGAAAAAAAATTATGGAAATCATCCTTTAAAAATGGAACACAAAAATTAAGTTTAATTTATTTTTGTTGGCACCCTTGCCAACAAAAATAAATTAAACTTAATTTTTGCCATATCAGGTGCCAAAATCAGCTTGCGCCCCCCTGGGCGCAAGCTGATTTTGGCACCTGATATGGTTAAGACGGCCCCTATGTTCCTCATTACTGTACTTTACACCTTAGTATATTATTGCTTATAAAATAGAACAAGGAAATTCCACTATAAGATTTCTTTTAATTCATTTACGCAAATCGGTTGCTAAATATTCCGCTGGCATCATTTACACCGAAGCGTACTCGTTACAGTGGTTTAAAAAAATAAAAAATTGTTTATCCTGGATTCTAATACTCAGGATAGGGTTTTATGTGGAAGGTCTGAGCTTTTCAAGATCGATGTTATTATTTTATTGCAGTCAGTTATTTGTACATATTTCTGCGAATATCTATAATTAAGTTGATACACAAAACCTAAATAACTCAATTTGAAATAATTGAGGTAGACAGTTGCACCATTACCCTCATAAACTATACAGAGTCAAATTAAATTAGCTAGCGAAACTCCGCAGACGTGACGTGTATCAATATATAAACATCAATGATAAAACAAAAAGAAATGATGATTTTTTTGTGTAGGGTCATCGACTGCAGTTAGTGTATTCACTTGAAATATCAGTTTAAAAAAATATATTTTTTTTGTTATGAAAACTTCACTGGGCTGATTGGTATCGGTATCGAAATACGCTAAAACATATTTTCTCCAGTCATACTTCAAGTAACAATACCGCCAGCGGTCGTTGACCCCTAAACATAAACATTACAATTTGTATTTTATCGTGTTTAGATATCAATAGCCATCATGACTGCAGTTTCGCTAGCTAATTTAATTTAACCCGTATAGAATACTGGTTGTTGTATACCATCATAAAAAAAAAATTAAAGAAAATAAGACATGAATGTCCAAATAGAAAAATATCAATTTATATAAATTAGCGAAAAGATCGCCCATTGTGTCACCCACCCATGTAAAACAATTCTGATATACATGTATGTCAGAATCTGTAATTCGTACGGTGTGGGTACGAATAACAAAGAGTATTAAATATTCTATTATCTTTCTCTAGGTACATTATATTGAAATATATAACCGCAGCTAGTAAATAAATATGTTAGGTAGTGTTTTATTAGAAAATTCCTGAAACATTAAAAATAGTTTCTAGCGCGTCCGCTGGTATAATGAATCCGTACTGCCATGAATTTCCATATCTTGTTTACAGAGGTGCAATACGAGAGCTCTTGCACAAAAGAGAGCGAGAAAAATACAGGTCACGACAGTTACAAGTAGACACATCCTTTGCGGGTGCCATTTTATTTGACAAGGCTATAAGCAAGTCTAAAATGCATCGATAGCGTCAATGTTGTTGAAAAAGATGTGGATTTGTCAAGGCACTGCCCAAACGTAGGACACCGTAAAATGCTGTTTTTGTCGCACAGTTAAGGCTCCTTCAAACAGGCGCGACACGACACGCGCCACAAAGGCACCGCAAGCCGCGTTACGAGCGGTGCCTTTATGTCACGCGCGATTATATCGCGTGTCGCGCCTGTTTGTAGGAGTCTTTAGGCGTATCTGTGCATATTAAAATCCAGAAAATCTGTCTATTGTCAAATGTTCAAAGAAAAGACTTATTCAAAAATATTTTATAAAAAGTAAAATAGTATCATGATAAAACAATGGTAAAACAGAGCTGAAAAAAATATTTTCGTCTTTTTGAGTGTAAACTATCATATTTTATGTGATAATTAGGAAATTCAATCAACTAAAAAATATTTAAAAGTTATTCCAGTGAGCTGTGCATTTATTTTTTTATTTAAATAAAACTGCAAAATTACTTTTATTTTGGTAAACATTCGATTCAACTAACATCAAACTGTTTTGAACTTTATTTGTTGCTGCGATGCGCTTTTGTCACTTACCTCAAAAATTGCTTTTTAGTGCGAGTTGAAAGTTAAGACATGCTTTTGCAAAAATAATCTAACATTTAAAACAAAACAAAACACAGCATGATCGTTGCTAAAATCCAAATATATTCCACTTAGAAGTAGAGAACTCCAACAAAAGCTTACCAAAGTATTACAAAGGATCCATTAAAAGTGTAATCAACGCTATCAACATATTATTAATATTTCATGTCCAAGTTAGATGAAATATTTTGCTCTCAATTTTTAATATCTTCTGAATAAATATTCCACTTCATTCTTATTGTTCGTAATTTATTCTTACGTAAATTGTACGTTGAAACATTCATAAATATTAAAAGGCGCCGCTATTTTTAATATAAAACGTAAGGGCAGTTATCTTGGTTTTTTTTAATAGATTGTCGGTGTAAATGTGTTCTAACGGACCGGTTATACACCGGTTGCTGAACGTCGGTGGCCAGGAGAATGGCAAGGCCTATGCTCTACTGTCTACAGATCGGTAGTTTGTTTAGCAAAGCCTCTACCGGCGCACGCGACGTTCAAATCGAAACCGATCGTTTTACGCTGGAATTTGTAAAGTATTTTGTGAATTGAATTTTCTGTGGAGTGTCCTTTTTCACGAAGTAAGTTTTTCCTTATTAATTATTACTGTTATAACATTTTTAATTACTGTATGAGCGAAAATATATTGTGTGCTTACATTCAATTAAACTTTGTCTATTTTGTCTTTTTATTAGTGTGACCGGTGCGCGTCGCTTTTAATAAAGATTTTTATAATTAAACAGAGGATTTCGCAGAATTCTTTACTTATGATTTAATGGAAATATAATCATATTATAACAAATGGCATTGTGTAAAATAAACTGTTTTAATATTCAGAATGTACAATATTCATTTATGAATTAGGAAATACACTGAACTAGAAAAATAATTATAATAGTCACACAACTAAATCCAGATAAAATCCAATCTGTGAAACTTTTCAAGGCAAAACTCAAGTACATAACTACAATGATAATTATATAGTAATTAAATTATTTGTTTCCACTTGTTGGTCACTTAAACCATTACTATGGCAAGATGTGCAGCTAGAACAATAGACTGATTTTGTATTCTTTACAGGGAATGATCACAATCCGATGGACGCATGCTACAAATAGCATTAGTAATGCGGTTGTCTTTGTTCATTCATTATTATTTAGCTGTACTTACAAATGTATCTGTGTATTCCAAAGGGATTATTATGGCGGAGGTACCTAAGTATATAAGGTCAAATGTAAATCTGCCTTAGTTTGAGCTATAATTCTGACTCAGCCGGTCCCTTGCCGCCCTCTCCCAGTGACACCCCAAGCCGAGATCCGTATCCTATGGGGTTGCCCTTAGCGTGTAGTCGCTCAGTTTTTTAAACCCTAGCTGAAGGCTTTAATTTATTGAGGCACCCACACGCAAGTCTGGTTAAGCAGACGACAACCTCCTAGGTTGAACTGCGAGAAGCCAATCCCAAAAAAAAAAATTGCGTCACAAAGGCACCTCTCGTTGCGTGACTTGCGGTGCCTTTGTGTCGCGCGCGATCTTATCGCGTGTCGCGCCTGTTTGACGGAGCCTTTAACGTTTACCAATATAAAAGGAAGGACAGGTTTAGCATCGTTTGCATAACGTGAGAGATTTTAAAAGTTAAAATGAAAATATTAACAAATATAACCAGTCAATTGTTAAATCAGGTCTACATTGATGCAATTATAGAAATACTTCGCATTCAAACATGCGATTAAATTATCATTAACTTACGGGTCTTACGGAACGGATTTGGTAAGGTGCACGACGTAAATGTATCGCAAATTCGAAAGGGTTTTGAATCGAAAATACAACTTTAAACCTGCAGCTTTTTGGTTTTGGTGACATGCACAATTACTCCTAGATAAAACTCGTATCACCCATAAATATAAAAAAAGTCTTAAAACTAAGTAAGCGTTATGCACCCATAGACATGAATAAAACCTTAAAAATAATTAAAAATATTATGTGCTGAAAGAATATTTTGAATTTTAAAATCGTTGGTTTTGACGTTACATTTACTCGGCCGCGGCCTCGGCGTGGTGTTTTCATTCAACGTCGATCGATAGTGCGGAATCCACAAATATCAATCGTTCATATTGGTCCATGGTCAAAAGTCAAAGTCAAAGCATTTATTTCAAATAGGCAAATAAAAGGCACTTTTGAACGTCAAAAATTCCAAAAAAATGGAAGTGATTCTAGTCGCCCATTCCAAAAGGTAGTTTTAGGAGAAGAATGGGCAAGAAACTCCACCGTTACTCTCTCTCTCTCTCTCTTAAAATGTTTTACAATATTTTGCATACATTAATTATATAATAATAATATGTGAAGACGATGCACCTAAAATAAAATTACTATACCACAATAGGTAAATGAAATTAAAAATAAAACCATGACATATAAATTAATTATCTGATAGATACATGGTGCCCACATATTTACAAACATGGTAAAAGTAAACGATTTTCATTTAAATAAAAAAAAAATTACAAGTAATAAGTCAGGGTGTGAGTTAAAGTAGTTACCGAATGTAAATCAATGTAAAAAAAAAAGAATAAATTCACAATAAAATTAGCAACCGGTTTGATTTTGTCGGTCGCCCGTTCATTGATCGATATTGAAATATCGCATATTATTATATTTTGAGTTGAGAGTTCGATGTCGGCTGCTGGCCTACGTTCGGTCGACCGCGAGTGTTGAAAATCCATGACGCGCTGGGATGCGCTCTGTTTGATTTTCAATGCTTGAATCAAAAATCCAGTGTGCTATGTCGACGCCGAGATATTTTTACGCTCGTGCAAACGTCGGCTTTTACAAAATAATGATACAGATGTGATCTAGTTTTAAGAAATATGAATCTTGTGAAAGCATGATTAAAAATCCGACAGCAGAGTCAATTTTTTAAAATAGATTTTCATAAATATTGACTTTATGAAATTAGCAGGCGTGATGTTAAAAATGTTATGTTTATGTATACGTTGTTGTTAAAAAGTAATAGGTAATAAATAATACTTTTACAAAATATTGTATCGGCAGGTAATAAATTATAATATTATTTAGATTGACGCAAAAACAATTTCTGACCACAGTTTCATCGTAACGCCTCATTATTTTAATAGTTTTATCTGGAAAAATATTTTGCGAAACATGTAATTGAAGTAGTCATTACATATTTTGTAAAGTATTTTTTAGTAATTACAGTGCTATTAGTAACCCGCAAAACGTTAATAAATTATTATTATAATTGAAAGTTAACATACATTGCCATCGTTATGGCCGCGTTCTCGTTATGGCGTGTTACCACAAAACTAATTACTAAACGCTACACAAATGGGTGCAAGTCTGTCCGTCTCGCCTGGCGTTCAATGTTTTAATTAAAATGGCGACACAGAATCTGGACATTCCTTGCATTTAACTGACTATATTCTGTGGTCGCATCTGGCATATTATGTTCTTAAGGTGGACTTTCATGTTTAGTCGGGTTAAATTAATAAATGAAGAGTTACTGTTGCTGAGTTGTTGTGGGTGTAACTCGGAGCTAAGTAATTAACACTTTAAAGGCTCCTGCAAAAAGGCGCGACGCGCGACGCGAATCGCGCGCGACAAAAAGGCACCACTCGTTGCGCGACTTGCGGTGCCTTTGTGTCGCGCGCGATTTTATCGCGTGTTGCGCCTGTTTGAAGGAGCCTTAACTCTTATAACGCGTTGCCCCACTAAAAAGTAACACTGGGTTAGTTGACCTAACGTAGTGTTTTTTGAGTTAGGAACTTTGCACATAAAAAGAATTGCAACATCTGTGTCCTGATATGTAATCCGACCATAAATTAATGAACGAACAATGAACGGAAATTTTATACCCATCTCTTTTACACTACATTACGATACGTAATACTTTCTTGTTTTTAAATATTTATAACGTTACATATAGTTTTAATCGTATTTTAGGTATGTGGTTTCCATAGAGATTTAGTTTATTGATTGACGATAACGTCTTAAGAGGACAAAATAGGTTATAAGTTTTTTTTTTAAATTTGTATTTATTTTTATATGAGTTCATGAAAATATTGCCCGCCGATATAGTACTGAATTTTCACTTACTACAACGTCAAACTAAAAAAAATATCTACAAATTAAATTATCAGCGGTACCATAACGTAACAATTGATTTTGACATTACTAACACTAATCCAGAGCTTAGTGAATTAACTCTTTTCCCACATTGGGTTTAATATTTAATAGTTTAACTCTAGGTTTAATAGTTCAACTCTAACTCTTGATGGCAAAAGATGAATTTCTTGATTAACCGTAAGTTAGCTGTAACTCCGAGTTATTTAGGATAGATCTGATAACCCATGAACGTGCAAGTGGGCCTAAGTGACATTATGGTGAGACGTCTGTATTTATTGTTTTTTTTTTTAATTCTTTTACATTGCTCTTTGTGTCTAGGAAGCAAGAAAAACAAACCACTGTGTTGTCAAAAAATAGGAATTTCTAACTTTATTACTGTAGCTTCAAATCCCGGGTCTGTCTTGATTAAGTTTATATTGAGAGATCAAACGATTTAATATTGTTGAGAATCCTTTTACTCCAAGGTGAGGTCAATGAAAGGCGACGTCATTCGACGTCAATTAGTTAAGAATTTCGTATAATGCGTTAGGTATCCTTGAGTGGGCGAAAAGCTTTCTAAATCAAAACAAAAACAAAACCGGTTTTGGTTTTTCCCGTTATTGCAATAACACTTTTTTTCCGATCGCATCGCAATAATTTATAATTGACCTTTGATTGCATATTTTACCGAAGTGTGTCATAGTGAGTCACATCAAAGCTTAAGTAAAGGTACTAAAATTTTATGATTAACGGAAGCAATGAATGGATGATGATGATCGTGGATGGATGATTTCAAAACAGATAGTATGACAGCAATGGATGAACTGGAATTAAGCATTACAAACCAGACACGGCTGTAGTGTTTGCAATAAGTTTTTAATAGGAACGCATGTGGCGTTGTGGATACCGCTAGACGACCTTCGACAAAGATCTCGAGAAAGAAAGAGAAAATCACGTAACATTCCTAAAAATCATCATCTACCTAGCTTTTGCCCCAACTATGTAGGGGTCGGCATCCAGTCTAACCGGATGTAGCTGAGTAATTACGAGTATTTTATACTTATAGAGCGACTGATTGTCTGACCTATACAACCGAGTTACTGGTTAGCACAATCATTCTTGGCAAGAATGGTTGTCTGACTCCCCGTAACGACCGTCAAAGATCTCGTAACTTTCCTATCAACCTAAATAACTCAGTAACGACCATATTTTTTAACCAGTAAGTTATCATAATTCCAGTCGAGAGCCGGAGCTCCGTTATGACGTAACTTCGGCTGCCGTCGCAGTTGTAACACAGTTGTTGTTCTACAAAGCGTCAGGTCAAGTTCATTGTTGTAACGCACTGAGGCAGACGTAAGAGTCGCTTGGAGTTCCGTTATGAGACCCTAAAAAATTATTTTGTTGAGTATACAAAATATTATGAAAGAAAATATGGTTGTTTATTGAGGTTTTTGTGTTGTAAATGTGGAATAAACTAATTTGGGTCGTCTGAAGTTTTTGGCTGTAGACTGAAGGACTATTTAAGAATATACAATTACACCCACTATTATAATTACAGAACCAACTCTAGAGGAGGGGGAGTCTCTGCCTACGTACACAATGATCTGAGACATAATTTATCAGAGTCCAAGTATTCAAATGGAAACAACTACCTGTGGATAAATCTCGAACGGTACGCGCTTGAAATAGGAGTCATATATTACCCCGGAAACACTGACTACCAAGAATTTCTCCAAGAGTATGACTCACAGCTACAACAAAGGAAAAGAGCAATCGTTTTTGGAGATTTCAACGTCGACCTACTAACTAAGAAAAACAAAGAGACAAAACAATACAAAGCAATAGTCAAGGAAGCCGGACACATACTACTAAATAAAATAAACAAAAAATATTGTACAAGAAATTCCGACACAAAAAATACCATCATCGATCATATTAGCACCAACCTAAAAGACGATTACTTTCATATGGCAATAATTGAATCCTCTATGTCTGATCATAACCAGATGTACCTAGAACTTAAAAAAACCAAAACTCCTCCGAAAATGAAAATTCAATACGAAGCAATAAACTACATAAAATTATATAACACTGTTGAAACAGCTAAGTTCAAAAATCCTAACAACGAATACCTAGTGTTTGAAAATCAAATAAAACTATTTACAGAAGAAGCTAAAACTATAAAGACCAAGATTCTCAACCCTCCACAAAGAGACTGGATCAATAAGGACATTATCGCTGAAATCAACCATAGGAACGTACTGGCGACAGAACTTAAAAATAACCCTAGTAACGACACAGTAAAAACAGAATTCACGAAGAAAAGAGACTATGTAGCTAAATTAATATCTAAAACAAAAAATTCCTACTATTATAATGAATTTAAAAAATTTATTAATAAACCTAAGAAAATGTGGGGCCTAATAAATACCTTAACAAGCAATAAAATAAAACAGAACTGTGTTCCTCCAAAATTAGTAGTAAATAACAATAACATCACGGAGCCAAATCATATTTGCCAAATATTTAACGAATACTTTGCTACAATTGGATCACTCCTAGCGAACGAAATACCTAGTTCATTTCATAACGATTATGACCGCGCTTTACCAAATCCTATAACCCAAAACGTTGAGCTCTCCAGTTTCAGCCCATGTTCTGCTAATGAAGTAACAACCATTATAACTAAACTCGATCCAAACTGCAGCACTGGCCTAGACGGAATAAAAACCAAAGTAATTAAAACCGTTAAAAGTTTAATCGTAAACGATCTGAGCAAATGTCTGAATAAACTACTGGATGACGGGAACTTTCCTGAAACACTAAAAATAGCAAAAGTAACACCAATCTATAAATCAGGCCGTACCACAGATCCAGGAAATTATCGACCTATCTCAGTGTTACCTATACTGTCAAAAATATTAGAAAAAATTATTCACAACCGATTAGAAAAGTATCTTAATTCTATTAACTTTATCACCGATCGACAATATGGATTTAGACCCAGAAGTAATACTACTACAGCCACTATTGATCTCATCACTAAAATTAAACAAAACATAGACAGAAAAAACATAGCCCTGGGCATTTTTATTGATTTAAAAAAGGCCTTTGATACGGTTAGCCACAAACTACTCCTAAAAAAACTGGAATCAATAAAAATCACGGGAAAAGCTCTAAAAATGCTCGAGTCTTACCTAAAAAATCGTTCGCAAGTGGTCAAACTTGGTAATCACCAAAGTGATGCATTACCTATTACATGTGGCGTCCCACAGGGATCTATCCTAGGTCCCTTACTCTTTTTAATATATATAAATAATATAAACGAAATTAAACTACATGGTCACCTTACCTTATACGCCGACGACACTTGTTTATTTTACTTCGGATCTTCCATCCATCACATTATCTCACAAGCACAAGAAGATTTAAATACCCTACTCGCATGGTTTCAGTTCAATCTTCTAACAATAAATATCTCTAAAACATGTTATATAATATTTAAGGCTAAAAATAAATCAATTCCCTCATATGACCCTCTAACAATAAATGATATCCCACTACAGCAAAAACCATGCGAAAAATACCTCGGTCTAAGAATGGACAGCTTACTAACGTGGAACGCTCATATTGATCATATAAAAAGTAAACTCTCGGCACTCTCCGGGTCACTGCGCAACATTGTTCATTGTATTCCACCAAAATTGCGGTATACTATTTACAATTCCCTAGTAAAGCCACATCTACTTAATTTAATCGAAATTTGGGGCAGTGCTGCTAAAACAAAATTATCAGAACTTCAAACTACCCAAAATAAAATCATAAAAATTATATTCAACTACCCATATCTAACATCTACCAGTAAAATTTATCAAGACACAAAAATAATGAACATAAAACAACTTTATATTTACAACACATGCATCTTCATCAGAAATATTCTAAACAAAAGCGTTCACTCAAACATAACACTCACTCAATATAAACAAGTTAGTCAACGCAGTACACGGCGAGCAAGCTTGTTAGTTTTACCAAAAACAAGAACCAACTATGGCAAAAAAATGCTAACTTTTGAAGGAGCACAGCTTTATAACAAATTACCGTCTTGTATAAGAAATGTACACTCTTACAATGCATTCAAAACTCAACTTAGCCAGCACATAATTGCGGATCGATCACTTCTGGAGAAATGAATGCATTGGATGGGTAACTATTATTGTAATACTGATGACGAACATTATTGTAATCTATATTTTTTAGTATTGTTCTCAAGTAAGTGACTTATGTCTTTTTTGGGAATAAAGTTTCTTTAAACCGATATTTTTAAAACATAGAGATTCTAAGTAGGCCATTCAAGATTTAGGATGATCAGTGTTTATGTTGATCAAGGTATTCATATCTGCTTTTGAACGAAATATAATCTGGATTCAAGTTGGATTCATTACTGGCCTCCATTTTACCTAATAAATTAATCGTAGATGTTTATTTGCTAGAAAATATTTTTTATAATAAATCGACCTAGATCTTTAGCAAGGTCTTTAGCAGCACCTAACACGAATTGAATACGTAGAAAGTAACAAAAAAAAACAATCCTTTAAAATTTCCGTATACAGCTCTCCAAAGCAAAGCACGGTATGTAATTGGTACAGCCAATTCAATCACTATTATATATACTATTGCTATAAGGGTGACGAAATATAATCTGGATTCAAGGTGGATTAATTACTGGCGTCCATTTTAGCTAATAAATTAATCATTAACGTTCCTTTGTTATGAAATATTTTGATAAAAATTCGTTCTAGATTCAAGTTCTTTTGTACTAAATTAACATCACCTAACACGAATTAAATAAAAGAAAGAAAGAAAGAAAAAAAAACAACCCTTTAGTTACTATTTCCGTACCTACACAGTTCTTCAAAGCTAAGCACGGTAATTGGTACAGCCAATTCAATAACTATTCAATCACTATAAACTATTGAGGGTTACGAAATATAACCTGGATTCAATTAAATATTTTGATAAACATTCGACGTAGATTCAAGCCCTTTCGTACTAAATTAACAGCACCTAACACGAATTGAATACGTAGAAATAACAAAAAAAAAAACAACCCTTTAGTATTTCCGTACACAGCTTTCCAAAGATAAGCACGGTAATTGGTGCACCCAATTTAATCAGTATAGATAACATAGATAGGTATCGAGTATCGATCGAATCTAGAAATGAATCAGCATTTTTCAGCCCGTATTTTTATACAGGAGTATTTTATTAAAACCTCAAAATAATTGTGAGCCATTATTATGTACCTACTTTTCTTATATGTAAACAACATCAGATGTTAGTGGATGATGTTAGGGATTACAGAATGCATCTAAGGGTTTGGCTGAGTTGTACCTACTTCTATGAAATAGGGGGCGAGCCTTTGCCATAAACCATAAACAAATCCAGATAAATTCTTGATGGAAAAACCCAGTATGACTTAGCTCGACTCGGGAATCGAGCCCAGGAACCCATGGCCAGCAGTAGCGCTTGTTACCACTAGACAAACGAGACAGTTTTAGTCAGTGAACTTGTTTTAAGACTTTACAATGGTATGGTCAGCATCAAAAGTCGATTAACACTTCAGTTTTTTTTTAATCTTAGTTATTGAGCAAAATATTAACACTTCAGTTTTCTTTAATCTCAGTTATTGAGCAAAATATTTGTTGAAAATTGCATCGTACTTCTACTGCAATTTTGAATAAATATTTTGCTCAATAACTGAGATAAAAAAACTGAAGTGTTAATCGACTTTTGATGCTGACCGTACCGATTCCCTTGTTCACAAACTAAACTAAATTTAAGTTCAGTCAAACTAATCAGCGCCTGACACTACTCCATACAAGTTTAGACGTGATTAAAAACTTGCCTACTAAAATTACATCAATTTACGTTAGGCGCTGATTCATTTGACAGGACTAAACTAAAATTTCCACGAATCGAACGATCCACGAATGACAGCCGGGACCAACGGTTTAACGTGCTTTCCGAGGCACGGAGGGGTTTCGGTATGTAAAGATGGTCACGCATCCACAGACCGACCGCGCCAAGCGTAGCTTAACCTGATCGATCGACCTGTGCGGCTGTTATTATTTACCCATAGGCCCCTCTTCTGCAACGTATTTATTATTCAAGTTTCTAAGCTATTAATGTAGGTACACCAAATTAGTTTAATTTAAGATTATCTTCTAACATCTAAGTTATTATAGTTATCCAGAGGATTGGTAGACAGCTATGTCATAATTAATAATACATTAATTAATAACACGCCAGCCTATTGTACTGATTATCGGCGATATTACATAGACAAAGCCAAGTAATTTCAATATTAGATCAAGGATTTATGGTGGGAACCACGGAAATCTTAATACTATGAACACAACCACCAATTTCCAACAATCAGGAAAACTAATGTTCAGCCAATTTGAGTAAATTCTGTTCCATTTAATTTCGCTGTTTGTTTTCAGGTATGATCTGTTTCAAAAGTATCTGCTTAAAATGTAAACAAATAAATCAGAAAATGTACCCGTGGATCAATAGTGCCACTTTCTAAATGTGTGCTTTGATTTAATTATTTGAATGCCTAAACCTGAAATTCTAATTTGATAATCACACAATAAAACATCAATTACTTTGGTACAACCTAACACTAAAATATATATAATAATATTACATACAAGTAGATATATAATAAAAAATAAGAGAAAAAGGCAGGAGCTCATTGGGTATCAAAAAATTCGTCCGCATCGCTGTCAATGGTATAAGTGCCCAAAAAGCTGATTCTTTTGGCTAAAAATAGGCCAGCTCTCTGGTCACGTGAAGAGTCAACCAACAGCTTGGCGATGTTCCGAAATATTCTATGAGCACTCGGACCCCAAGGTCCTAGTGTTTCAATCTCAAACGGCTCAAACATATAGCTCCCAATAAGGTTGTTATATTTTCGCCGTTTGAGGTTTTCTGCAAATGGTCTGCATTGTGGTCATTCCATCTGTCCTCTTCCCTTCGTCACGTGCCAAGCCATTGGGTTTTAAAACAGCTCGCACCCAAAGTGACAAGAGCCCGACTGATGATGTCGTCAATGCTGCCGTGCGGCGCGGTGCCATCCGACCAACGCTCTTGCTGCAGGATAGGCCATGGTGTCCGAGGCAGTCGACTGCTTCACCGCATTGACAGCGATATGGAGCAATTAATTAATTTAGCCTTAAGTAGTTTTATTTGATTTGAATGTTTGAGTATTATACAATAAAATAAAATTAATTAACGCAAACCGTTATACAAGTAACGGTTTGCGTTAGATGTTATAGGATGTCGCTGGCGATGAGACCGATGTCGCTGGCGATGAGAGTCGATGAGACCGGTAAAAACTACAAACTACATAACAGTTTAAACTATAAAGCGTTATAAACAAGCCACACAAAATAATAAACAGAGACAACAGAGTTTTGTTGAATACATTTTAACACAAATTCATATCTGATTTAATAACAAAAGTAGGCACTAAAAAACCAATTATAATAATGTTTTAATCAATAATATACCTATAATAGTGGGTTTTCAGTGTAAAGAGTAAAATTTAATTATTTTCAACGTCGATAAATGAAGTAATTGCGGCCATCCATTTTTGTGCATGCAAGCATTATGCTGTGTATTTAAAATTGCCTTTGTTTTTAATTTGGAACACATGGATAATGTTAGGTTAGTTAGGTCCCGTGAACAAATAATAACAGCCGCACAGGTCGCTCGATCAGGTTAAGGTACGCTTGCCGCGGTTGGTCTGTGGATGGGTGACCACCTTACATACCGTGACTCCTCCGTGCCTCGGAAAGAACGTTAATCCGTTGGTCCCGGCTGTCATTTGTGATTGTTTGACGGTCGCTACGGGTAGTCAGAAGCCCGAAAGTCTGACAGCCAGTTTTACCAAGGGGTATTATAGTATTACCCAGTAACTGGGTTATGGAGTTCAGATAGGCAGTCGCTCCATATAAAATACTGGTATTCAGCTGCATTCGGTTAGACTGGAAGCCGACCCCAACATAGTTGGGAAAAGGCTGGGCAGATGAGATGATGGTGGGATAGAGAATCAATGTGATGAATGAATGGTTTCAGTTTGCCTGTCGATATCCCTGTCACCCTGGACACACTTCTAACCACATGTGCTCCTTGCCAATCACATTATAAAATACAGGTAGTGTGTATAATAAAAATATTTTATATAAAGAAAAAAAAATACGTTTATATCGTTTTTTTTTAACCTCTCAAACGTCGCCGTTACACCATTGGATAATAATAACAATAAAATTCTATTGTGTCTGCTAATTGGACGCGCGAAGGATTAATATCTATACTATATAAGAGAGAGAAGAAGAGTTTGTTTATTTGTTTGGATCTCTAGAAGTACCAGTCGGATTTACCAACATCTTTTTGCATTGGAAAGTCCAATTCTTGAGAAAGGCGACTTTTTCAAGAATTGGGCTATCAATATATACTATACTATATCTATTCTAATATCTATTCTAACAATAAAGCTGAATAGTTTGTTTGAAGACGGTAATCTCTGAAAATCTCCGACGGATTTAAGAAAAATATGTTTGTATTTGATAGACCAATTCTCGAGAAAGGCCTTAGGCTGTTTAACATTAGGCTACGGCCCTAAGCTAAGGATATAAGCAAAAAAAAAGGCAGAAAAGACGCTAATTGAAAACGTGGCTCGGGGGAACAAGAAATTTCACACTTGGGTAACACAAAACCCCGATATCCTGGTAATATTATAAATATGAAAGTTTGTATGTTTGCACGTTTATATGTTACTCAATCACGCAGAGACGGCTCTAAACAGATTTGGATGAAATTTGGCACACTCATACTTTCCAACCTGTATCCCGATATTCCCACGGGATGGAGACTTATGCGAGTGAAATCGCGGGGCGCTGCTGGTATAATTTATTTTATAACTTATCAAAGATACATAAAAAAAAATTATAAATAAATATATAAATTATATTAATATAATATAATTTATATATAATTATAAATTATAAACATACGTTTTATCGTAGTTAATAACAATAGTTTTAAAATAAATCTGACTAGCAGAACCCACATACAATGACTTCCCATTTCAATTAAATTTCATCAAATCCTATCTACACATCACATACCATCACATCACATCCGCTCACTATCATATTACCGAAGCATCGGTCACATCAAGTAGCTCTATGTGTAATGTTTCCTTTGTGACTCAAACAGACGAGCCTTTTGTCGCCAGCGCAGGTAAGTAATGGACTCTCTCTGGCAGAAAATTGGATTATTCGTAATATTGAACGAGGTTTTAGTTTTATGTTACCAGTACGTAACTCTGTGGAACTCAAACTCAAATTCGTAATATTGAACGAACAGTGGGGCTTGTGGCTAACTTGTGGGTCGATCGATCAGGTTAAGCTACGCTTGCCGCGTTTGGTCAGCGGATGTGTGACCATCTTTACATACCAAGACCCTCCGTGCCTCGGAAAGCACGTTAAGCTGTTGGTCCCGGCTGTTGGTCATTCGTGGATCTTTGACAGTCGTTACGGGTCATCAGAAACCCGAAAGTCTGACAACCAGTCTTACCAGATATTGTATTACCCAGTAAGTGGGTTGTGGAGATCAAATAGGCAGTCGCTTCATGTAAAATACTGGGATTCAGCTGCATGTGGTTAGACTGGAAGTCAACCCCAACATAGGGAAAAGTTAGCTTTGTGGAATGGTGCTATTTAGACAAGGGCGTTTTGAAAAACTTAGCTGATTTATTTGATAACGATTTAATTATCATCATCGTTTTAGCTGATGAATAACAACTGTATAGTAAGTCTTCCAAAGGTTATGATTATAAAATTATTTGAACCGCGGGTCGCTGCTAGTTTAATATAAATTAAACTAGCAACGCCGCGCGGTTTCATCCGCGTAAGTTTCGATACCGTGGAAATATCGGCATAAAAAGTAACCTATGTGTTAATCCAGGAAATGAGCTATGTGCCAATTTTCATCCAAATCAGTTCAACGGTTTACGCGTGATTGAATAACAAACATCCAAATATCTTCACAAACTTTCACATGTATAATATTAGTAAGAAGTAGGATTAACTACTTAGCTAGCTAGTTTGCTTGTGAGGTATTCTATAAAGGATATACTTACTTATCTTTCACAGTACAATATAAAAAAAAGTTTCTTTATTAACTTTAGTTCTACAAAAACACTTACCTAAACACTATGCAGCGTTACAACTAAGGGATAGAGTGATTTCGATGAACTCTGGCATCCAAAGTAAGTAGTAAGTATAATTGTTAAAGAAAATAGTAATTATATCCTTTGCTACTACGTCCTTATTCCAGTTTAAAGTATTCTTGATTAGGATGAGGAATACTTTAAATATGAATCCTACTAATATTATAAATGTGAAAGTTTGTGAAGATGTCTGTTACTCAATCACGCGTAAACCGTTCAACAGATTTAGATGGGCATAGAGATAGTTTGAGTCCCGGGTAAGGACATATTATGATAGTTTTTATCCTGATATTCCCACTTGATCGAAACTTACGCGGGTGAAACCGCGGAGCACTGCTAGTAAGTACTTATACAACGTGTTTTTTTTGATATCCCATAACTCTATGGGGTCATTGTACTCATCATAATAAAAAACTTTTACTATAGGATCAAACCTGAAACCACGAAAAAAAATCAGCTGTTCTCTACATTTATGTTCGCATAACTCGTCAAAATGTAGGGAATGGTTGATTTTTTTTTCGCGATTTCAGGTTTGTTCCCTTAGTAAAAGTTGTTCATAATGATTAGTACAATGACCCCATAGAGTTATGGGATATCAAAAAAAACACGTTGTATAATTACGCAAATTTTGTGCTTCTAAAATTTGGTAGTACCTAAATTTAAAAAACTCAAATAAGGTAGTTGTGCAAGTCTGCCCCAGGCTTTATGTTTTGAAGACTCTTTTTTATAACTTTTGTCTATTTTTTGGATACTTATTGTTTATGTATTTCTGATTGACGCATTTACTTTTTTGTTTTCACTACCAAGAACCAGCGATTATTATTTCGGTAGTTAATAGTAGTAAAGGATCTTATATTAAACATAGACGATGAGAACGCATTTTTTGTCCACACAACCTCCAATATTTTGTTCAACAAATATTTAGAAAAAAACTATGCTAATAAAATTTACATTGACAAAATGAATTCAGTATTGGTTTATTTACATACATATGTATATAGCTAAACCAATACCAGTTGAGTCAATATTCGATAAAAAGAGGGAACTTGCATGTACATGACGTCGGGCACATCAACAGTCAACCTAATACAATCTGTCAAAATTCTTTAATCAATTTTCAACTTTATTGCTAAAACATAAGGTTCAAAATTTATTGGGAAAATTTGACAGTTTCGGGTAGGTTGATGTGCTGGCGTCTGTACTATAATTTTACACACAAACCGATCCGAGTATACGTAAGTGAAGTTCTAATTAGTTCCAAATTTAACTTCCCCAACACGTTTAACTGTAAACATTGCCATATTGAAAAATAAATTTGCAACGCGTACCTAATTGAAAATGTTGCCAGTCTAACTTTCTGTAGGTATATTATTTTTATTAAAGACTAGGTTTTGCCCGAGTCTTTGCCCGTAAGGGTGAAAATATCCCACGGGAACGTTCCTACTACCGGATTAAAAGTACCCTGTCCTGTCCTGTGTTGTTTTATCCAGGTTATAAACTATCTGTGTGACAAATTTCATCCAAATCCTTTCAGCCATTTTTGCGCCAATCCGGAACATACATCCAGACAAATGACAAAAAATCTAAAAAACTATACTTTCGTCATCAAACACGTTTGCACACCTCGTAGCTATTACTTTTTTATATTTTATGTTTGACACAGTGTTGTGTTGACTCCGTTACTATTCTCTGATACGAGTATGTATAGACTGACTCGACATTACATTTTCCAGCCCAAACAATAGTTAAAAATATAATATAAATCCCATAGAAAATAGGACTTTCAGTTTTTCCCCTTTTTTAAATTTTCCGGGAAACTTTTTCAATTCATCTGACCTAAAAACCTTATTGGGATTGTTATGAATATTTTAAAAGAAATAATGGAAATTGGAAGTTAACAGCAGCTATGTTTTCTACAATAGCATACATTCATTATTGCTGGGTATAAGCCTCATCTGTTTGGCGTCATTAGCCGTTCCCCGAGGGGACGCTTGGATCAAAATATTTCCTACAATTTATATTAAACTTAAAGAGCCAATAGACATTATTATTTTAGATTTTAGAGGTTTTCGTTTGAGTCGGGGTTTTTTAAATTTTAAATTTAACTTTTATTTCTTGCTTTTTAAACTTTATAATACTATAGGTATTACTAGTAAACATGCTACGATCGACACGTGACTGGCCGAAATCTGCGCAGCGCCAATTTAAAAGATATTTCATAAACAGACTAAGAAGGATAATGTACTGTGTCCCTATGTTTTTTTTTAACTGACTTAAAAATAGGAGCAGGTTCTCGATTCGAAAGTGTTTTTTTTAATATTTATTTATGTATGTTCGGGCATAACTCCGTCATATATAGACGGATTTGCAATTTTTTTTTTGTTCAAATGAGCTTTATTCCGAAACGGTCCCATTTAATTTTCGTAAAGATCTGATGATGAGTTTCGGGGACAGACACAACTCTTCAATAAATTCCAGAAAATCAACTGCGATTGCTGGTATCGCATATGTGTGCATTGTTTACGCAATCACACAACATAACATCACGCCTGTACCATCTAAAGGAGTACGCAGATGTGTTCAATAGCTTCCTGTCACTGATATTCACATAGCAAGTAGTGTTATATGAATTTGTGTGGGGTAGCTGGATACAACTAAAAAATTAAAAATAAAAACTTTTTACAAAATAAAAACAACCGACTTCAATAAAAAAACAGTACACTCTGAAAAATAACTTTAATTTCGGAAGTCCGTTTCAAAAAACAAAAATGCGGAACCAATGACACCGACCTTCCGAAATTAAAGTTATTTTTCACTTTGTGGTGTTTTGTTTTATTTAGCTCGTTTGTATTTTATGTAAAAAAGTTTTTTCATTAATAGTTGTCAAAGTTGTACACTAGGCATTGAGCGCGGCAATTTTGAGCATTTTTTTGAGGGTTCTAGTACTAAATAATAGTACCAATATCCTTCTTATTCTGTTTATGAAATAATATATCTTTTAAATTGGTCCAATATTGGAAGAGAAAATAGACGAGAGCTAAACCTCGAATTATGACTTTTTACTTAGGCTTTTTCAAAAAGTCTCTCCGACCGCATTTCCTCTTAAGTGATGCGGTTACCAATGTACATTTTATTTTATATAGATTTTAACACACACGTTTCGATTGCAACTAACCACTTATACAATTAAGTTCCGATTATCAGATTCCATATGTCATAATAACTCTAAGATGACGTAAGGATAAAGTGAAAGTAACTGTGACGACACAAGCATTTGAGATTGATGCAATGATTCCAACCTTACAGCGTCTGGAATAAGATGCACATAAACTTTATTAGTGACTGTGTTCCCTGGGATTTTTTTGAGGAAAATCGAATGCTTGATGATATTTAGAAATTGGTTAACCAACGAAAAAAATAACCAGGCGTTCTATTTTTTTAAATAATCATATAAAATTAACGATGAAATTGAACATTTTAAAAAGATGATGAAGGTCTTATGAATTAGTCTTATTCTCACACTACATAAAATGTAAAGCAAGGTTAAAATAAAGTCTGTCATACATGTCAGTCTAAAGGAATATAAAATAAGGAAGGAACGGACGTATTAATCGCTGATGCTGATGCTGAAGTGTTTGAAGTGAAGAGAAGGGAGAGTTTGAGTTAAAGTTAAGTTATTTTTTATAACAAGTATGTACAGTCACGAGCATAAGTATGTATACACTTGGGTTTATTCAAAGACGATTTTCTCCTTTAGTTTTGAATGAAAATGTTATTGCGAACAAAGTATTTTCGAACCCATAGGTTTGTGTAAAGTGTTGTATATCAACGTTGCATTCGTTATTTCACGAAAAAATTGCAATTGAAAGTTGCCAAGTGTTGACTTATTAGTGCTCGTGACTGTACCTACATACTGCATGTAAGTACTTACATAACATGCACCATATTAAGCCTATAATGTTCCCACTGATGGGACACCGGCCTCTGGGAGGGTAATGGGCCAAATCCACCACGCGAGCCCACTGCGAATTGGTGAATGTCACATAACATATCTTCGATTTTTATATTCTAGGCCATGTTGGGTTCCTAACGATGTTTTCCTCCTCCGGTTTGAGAGCAGTGGTGATGAAATAATATACACAAAGTAAAGTGCCTAATCAAAGAAAATCAAACTAAACCTAAATAAAAAAATAGCAAGAACTTGCAGTCGTATATCCGTATACCCAAATCAGCGTCATCAACCCGAGCGTGACAGGTCAGTTTCGTTTACTGATCAGCAAGAGCGCAAAGTGCGCCTTAACAAGTTTCCACTTAACAAATTATAGACCTAAACTTCAAACATACTAATCTGAATGGGTACAACCAACCCAGAACAGATTGTAACCAAGTGACATTATTGGCCGTTTATTGAAATTCGAACTGTGCCATTTCCATGGGACGTCGTTTTGGGTCGACATGCGTTGTGCTCATGAATAAAAGCCCTGCGGATCTGAGAAACATTTACGGGTTCCGTGTTATTGTCTGCAATAAATATCAAAACAACTTGGACTGAAATAAAATATACATATTATTATTAAATAATATTTGTTATTCTGTAGGTATGTCTGTGTATGTGTAGACATACTCACAACTTAACAGAACACAACACCTGTAATCTCCGAAGGATTAGGTTGAGGTGTAATACAGGCGCTAGCACATCAAGCTACCCGAAACTGTCAAATTTTTCGAATCAACTTTGAACCTTATGCTTTAGCGATAAAGTTGAAAATATATTAAAGACATTTGACAGATTGTAGTAGCTTGATGTGCTGGCGCCTGTACCTGTAGTCCAGTGTACAAACGCCGGGACATCAAGCTACTACAATCCGCAAATCGCTAAAGCATAAAGTTCAAAGTTTATTGGGAAAATTTTACAGTTTCGGGAAGCTTGATGTGCTAGCGCCACATTTCGCCCGCACGTAACACTACAAACACAACACACACCTATACTATTTTCTAAAATTGTTCTTTTAGAAAATAGTATGTGTGTCGTGTGCTATGTACGACTACATTGAGAAAAGCAAAGCATTTATTTATACTAGAAATCTTTTGCAGCGCGACACGCGATATAATCGTGCGCGACACAAAGGCACCGCAAATCGCGCAACGAGCGGTGCCTTTGTGTCGCGTGCGATTTACAGTTAAACTACATAGAGCTATAATCTTTCAAAATAGAATATAGAACATAATGGTATCATTATCACACACAAACGTTCCTGACTATTGTGGATGATATGAATACCTACACAAACTATAGGTGTCAAAAGAATTTTATCACGTATTGTCCTTTTATTGATCATGAGGATGTTATTTCGGTATTATATGCATGAAATTCAAATTAAGTACTTGGAAATACGGCAAAATAAATTATACATATTTATTAGTTACCGGTGTGGTCTACAGCGTCATCAATCTGAGTCATTTTCATCAGCTTCGCTATCCACATAGCTCCTTCATCTATTCGGTTACCTAGGGGGCGTCCATAAATTACGTGAGGTGTTTTTTTTAATTTTCTGTCCCTCCCTCCCGCCCTGGTGAGATGTCGTGAGATTTTATTCAACCCCCTCCCCCATCCCCCAATCTCACGTGAGATTTTTCAAAATGTGGGTTTCTTACGTAAACGCGTTGAATTGTTATTGTAAAAAGAAAAAAAAATCAGATTAAATTGAGCTATTTGGTATAAAACAAATATGGTGGTTTGACAGTCAGTAGATGTATAACGTCGAAGTATGAATGAAATTATTTTCTTTCGAACGAATTAGTGAATGATCTTAATCGTATTACGATATACGCTTAAGATTAAATCTTAAGCGTGTACAATCTGGATTAAATGGACCAAAATAGTATAATTTTTTTTGTTTCAATCAGAAAAAATTTGCGTGATATTTGCCGAAACCCCCCTCTCTCCAACGTAAGATTAGATGAGATTTGACTCTACCCCCTCCCCCCCTTAAACATCTCACGTAATTTATGGACGCCCCCCTACCCATTAAAAATTCAGATAGATTCTCGGAGCTCCTACTAAAACTATTTTTACCTACCTATGTACCTATCAAAACGGTGAAGGAAAACCGGTGGTTGAAGAAATCGGCATTTCTTTGAACCAATAATTCGATGATATGTGACATCTACCAACCCGCACTGGGGCCGCGTGGTAGATAATAGCTTACCCCCTTTCATAGAAAGGAGGCCTAGAATATTTATGCTAATGGTTATACTGTATACCTATCGATAAACTTAGTTATTACAATATCCTGGCATAAATAAAAAAGCGTTAATCAGAGTTTACTTAATCTTTAAAATGCAAAGTTTCCACATCATTCCAAATCGAATATCAAAACTGAAAACTTTTATAAAGTTCATCGGAAGAAAGAATTTTTTACGGATTCCAAAAACATAAAAAATATTTCTGGTGGAATTTGCGTTCATTCACAACAGGCACCGACATGCTGACAATTTTTATATGTTTATAGGTATTTGAAGAATTCGAATGAATAAAAGAAAGCGATCTGGAATTTTATTTGTGTAACCGTTTTCGATTCAACATAACCTTGCCCATTCTCTGCGGTGATTATTTATCGTTGAAAAACGTTTTCTTGGTCCAGATTTGCGAATCAAACTTTGAAGTCTGTGAGTCAACATGAATTTTAAATATTACGTCGTAGAATTTATGTCAGTATCTTGCATTTTCAAGCTTTTGAAGGATCTATTGATTTTTGTTACCTAATCGAAGTTATATGAATGTCACAATTTGTAGTAAAGTTGTATAGGTACCTAGATTAGAAAGAAATATTCCACAAATCTACAGCGAAGCTGACTGGGAGACTGGGCTTGGTCACGGCTAAGTCATAGTCACTACTGTCAGAACCTGCGGGGTAATTGCGTAGCAAATTATCAGTAGTAATGGCTTTTTAACATCATTCATTGCGTTATTTACGTTGCCCAGCAGACAAATGTTATGAACATATGAAGCATTGGATTAGCAACGCTCTTTAAATTCCTTCGGAATGTGAGTGATCGTGTTTTACGCAATAAGGGGCGCCGGACTGAATGTAGTGACGTACTTTAGAGTTGAATCACCAGGAACTCATAAATAACATATGTTATTAACTTATTATAAATCGGGTAATTACATTGAATAATGACTCATAAGCTGGTAGGAAATAAATTAGGTTCATTGTAAAAGAATCGGTTTTAAGCCTTTAAAGCAGAATCGAAAACATCCGCGCCACCTGAATATTTTGTAAATGAAAAACATGTTACTTATTTTTTTTTCCTTTTTTCCAGGAAAGATGAGGCAATCAAGTACAATAATATTAGCGGTGCTTGTGGTACAAGCGTACTCGGTAAGTACTTTTCTTTTTAATAATTTCACACTTCAAATAAAAATGAAGCAATTTAGAATCGAAGTAACATTATTTTCATTATACCTTTCTGCGAAACTTTGCTGAAAATATTTTGGCGGTAATGATCAAGTTCTTGAATATATAATTGTTATAGAGTGCCTATTAATAAAGGTATCTGTTACGATATTTTATTATTTATTCAAAATGGAGGAATAACTATGAAAAATAGTAAAAGAAAATACTTACGCATTGACTTGAAAACCTTCCCCTTTTTTTGTCAGTTAAGGGGCTTACAAGACCTAAACACAAAAAACGCAAGTTTTAGAAACAACAAAAGTAAACTAAGATCGACTACAGTAAACAAAATCAGAAAAATATATGATATTCTTCAGGATATATGCTATGTATATAGTGTATTGAAAACGTAATACATACAACTAATTTGATATGATAGAAAAATATCATGAAGATACCTCTAAAAACTTTCTTTTTACAATAAAAACCATACTACAATCATACAATCAATCTGATTTTTTGTCAGATTATTTTACAAGCAACATACTAAAACACTGTTGTTTTAATTTTTTAGTCTAAACAATAGATTTTTTTGTAAATAAAAAATTGCTTCAAATTTTGCAATAAATTATCAGCGTTGTGTGATCGCGCTTCTCTTTCTTTTTTTTTTTCTATGCAGTCCGACAGTGACTGCGCTTTAGGTCATCTAAGCCCCTTAACAAGGGTCACATTAATCAATATATCTATATAAATAAAACAAAGTCGGGTTAAATACACTATTTATAACTCAAGAACGGCTGGGCCGATTTTTATAATCTTTGATTTGTCTCCATCACGAATAGCAGAATAACTATTAAATCATGGGAAAAATTCATGAAAAAAAATTTTTTTTCTCATACATTCGGTCTTAATGATTCTGTGGCGATACGAAGTTCCAGGATGAATTAACATAATTATAATACTTATCGAAAAATCTCGATGTTTTCTCATGTAGTAAAAACTCAGCGGCAGCGGGTCACTAGTATCTCTATATATATATCATTCTCTTAAACATATGTCGACGCACCTAACTTAATTTAATGATTCCAATTTTTCCTAAATCATACAATAATTATAATCACTTCGGAGTTTCGGACAAGTATTTGTACTACGCCAAGGACTGACAGAGGCCGGTGACTTTAATTAGGTACCTACTAATATTTGTATAATAATATCGTTAAACATACCACCGGTTTGGAAACCTATTAGAGAGCCAATTACTTATCTAAGAACAACCACATTTTTGTTTGCATTACCATTGGAGAAGGTACATAAGTTCATGTACTAATCAGAATAACATTTGGAAGACGTAATCTATATTATAATATAATATATAATGATGTAAATATCCATACTAATATTATAAATGGAAAGTGTCTGTCTGTCTGTTTGTTACTTCTTCACGCTCATACGGCTGACCAATTTTGATAAAAAAAACTGTATGGAGGTAGCTGACACCCTGGATTAACATATAGGCTACTCTTTATCCCGATATTCACACATATGCGGGTGAAACCGCGGGCACAGCTAGTATTATATAATTTCTCTTATAATAAATTGATATTAAAATTATTTTATGTTTTATATAAATAGATTGACTTGGCCATCGCATTAAAACACAATGTATCTCACAAGTAATACATAATTATATGAAATTAGATTGCTTAGTGCGATTGCCAAGTCAATTTATTCATTTAAATTCATTCACTGCAAATGTAACTTTGTAATCCTATATATTTATATAGGATTACAACGTTTTCATGCAGTTGGTGTATCTAGAAAAGTGGAAAGAAATTGCAAAATATTTTAGTTTTTCCTTGATTTATACACTAAACACTAATTGTATTCTAAATTTGAAGCTTCTATGTCTGCTAGAAGTGCCTTAGAGTTTTGATGATCGGTCAGTCAGTCAGTAAGTGAGTGATTTTGAAATTAAGAAACTTTGACTAGTTATAATTCTTGAACTGCTGGTTCAAATTGAATGAAATTTGAAATATACCGTGTTTATACAATGCCTGCTTGATTACAGAAAATTTTGGCTTCTAAACTATCCACAACATAGTTATAGGGGGGTCCAAAATGGCCTGAACTGCTTCGAGAAAAGCATGGTACGGCCGCGGCCGTGCCGCTTTTTGCTCGACTTGGCGGGGGCACTCAGATGAGAATCTCGTATAATTTCCACAAGGCTTGAAAATCGTTTAATTTATTTCAACAATGTGTCATTTATGAAAATTTTGTAGGTAGGTCATGTTACGTTTACTTTAATTAAAAGGAAGATGGATGAAGACGTATTAATGAAGTAGCGTGAAAACCAAAGTCCCATTTTATTTTACCTTTGCTTTTGCCCACGGTTTCGTCTGCGTGATGACGGAGATAATCCCACGGGATCCTGTTACTGGGATTCTATGTAAAAGTATTCCATGTCCTAAAACAGGTTATGGTCAAGGTGAATGGTATGATAGAAAAGGTTAAAGATAGACGACAGACATAGTCACTTTCGCAGATTAGTAAGGATAACCAAACGTGTTTGTGGATTCATTAGCATTCGTGATTGATGAGAATTTTAATATTTTATGTGTGTTCCATCAGTGTTTGCTTAATATCTTTGAGTAAATTTTACGCAATGAATGAGTTTCAAGTTTTATAAATATTAGGTATAGCCGAAACTTTAATCTCAACCTTTGACCCTAAACTTATATGACTTCAAGACTCGTAAATATTGCAGTGTAAAATACAAATATTTTAAAACAAACGAACACCGTTTGCATTTTTAAACAGCAGACGTCATAAAACAATGGTGTTCTGTTAAATTATTTGTCAGCAGTCGTCTTTCAATTGTTTTTGGGCAAGCCCATCTATTGCGATTAACTTTTTGTATCATGTTTACTTTATTCGTTACAGAGTTCCTGAACTTTTGTCCTCCGGAATAATAGCAATGAATTTAGAGTCATACTTATAGATCCGTTGCTTCTTATTGGTGGATTGATAGATATTTCAGACACTTGAGAGCTCATATGCATTTAAAATCTTCTTTAACAATTAGATCCGTATGGTCACAACACAAGCCACTGGCTCTGTCATAATGTGTGCTAACCTTCATAAAGTTTTGCCTAGACGTGGCACTGTCTCTAAAAACGCTTGTTTATTTTGGCTGGCCTGCGTGCCCGAGTTCATATGGAGAATTAAACGATTTGTCATTGTCACACGGACCTCGAGCGCTTTGTGACTTGTGAAATATTATGCGGTCAGTATCCGGTAGCCAGCTTTGGCGACGTTTTCGGGATATTGTATAATAATAATTTTTGGAGGTCTATGGTATAGAAGCTTAGAATCTGCTGTGTTTTAGTTGGATATTTACGAGTATCTACAGGGTATTTGCATAATTTTCTGGTGTTCAACAGTGTTCAGCCCTCAAAGTCCACTTTACTGATTGTCATTTCTTTAGTTTTTCTCAATTGTTTATTAAGTAACTAGCTGACCTTTGTGCCTCTTAAATGTATGAAAAAAGAATTATTTTCTTTATTCTTTCGTGAATTTTTCCCATGTTTTAATAGATAATCTGCTATTCGGGGCGGAGACAATTCCAACAAACCAAAGATCATAAAAATCGGTCCCGTGGTTCTTGAGATATAAATGGTGCAACTAACCCGACTTTTTTATATAAATACGAGTAGATAAATAATGGAAAGTATACACCCGAAAGACGTGGATGTCTTTTGACTGAAATGATGATGTAGGTATACTGCTAGACATAAATGTCAAAACAGTGCCCGATAGAAATGTCAATGTCAGTGTCATGGCGTTTTGAGGATATTAGTTTCTCAGCCGTCATGATTTACTGTGAAATACAGTTTCTACTTGTTGATCGTCATTTGTTTGTCCGGTAGTTCGTTTCGTACCGTCGTCTGTAGATCGGTTCGATTGTATCAATATTATTTTGCAAAAATTACTCTGCGTCTTTTTATTTAATATAATTATTAAGCAAATAATTGTAGTCGTTAATAATTACGTTGCAACGGTCATTATTTTCAAACATTCCTTTCCATTATTATAATTATCGTGAAAATCGAAGGAACGCAAATTACTTATGCGCTTGCTTAAAACGTTAAAACAATTTCACGATTATTATGAAATTAATCTTATCTTCCAACGCGGAAGCATTTCAAAACCATACTGTAAATCATGCTGAAAACGGCAACGTTTCCCATAAATTGGCTAGTTACCTAGGCAGCATGTACAGACGCCAGCACATCAAGCTGCTACAACCTGTCGAATTTCTTTAATAGATTTTCAACTTTATCGCTATAGCATAAGGTTCAAAATTGATTGAGAAAATTTGACATTTTCGGGTAGCTTGATGTGCTGGCGTCTGTACCAGAAAGATGTGGTTATATGTATTTAAGGATGAGGTACAGACCATCAAACTGAACAATTTTCTCCATTGGACCAACATCGTAATCGCGAAAAAATATTATTTATTTATTTATTAAAACTTTATGCACAAGTAAAAAACTGTACAAAGGCGGAATTAATGCCTTGGGCATTTTCTACCAGTCTACCTTTGGGTGATGCAGAAACAATACTCAGTAGGCGCAATAGCAAAAAACAAATAGAATATATATACATATATATATTATCTAACTATCCCATACAAAACTTCCATACATACTCGACCGAAATGTATAGAATGGCTAAATTATTTTTTCACTATTCCGATGTTACGTAGTTCCATAGAGAAAGTTATTCAGTTTGGTGTACTGAAATAAGTACCTGCAATTCGTAAAGTTTTGCACGCATCAGAGACTTTTAATTTTTCAAAATGGATTAATATTTTATATTGAATTTTGCAATATCTATATTATTATATTGAACTGAGAGAGAGCTTATTTTTAGTGCATACATTTTATTACACATTTTCGAATACAGTTTGAAAGTAAATACATTTCTGTAATAAACGAAAATATAAAAAGCCTACATTTTCGGATCTGTTTATCGGAATTTTTGACAAAACAGACATTATATTTTATTGTTTGCATGTAGCTATAATTTTTATACATTTTTTATGGTAAAACTTGTCATATACAAACGACGACTGTTCATGGCATTCATCAAATTACCACAAAATATAACATTACGCTTGTAATCTCCGTAAGGATAATAGGTAATAAGTTTATTTTATTTTCTCTCACAATGATTTTGTAGCACTTTACAGTTTTGAACAATATAAAAAAAAGATATAGATATATATACTAATATTATAAAGCTGAAGAGTTTGTTTGTTTGTTTGGTTGAACGCGCTAATCTCTGGAACTACCAGTCGGATTTGAAAAATTCTTTTTGCATTTCATAGCCCAATTCTTGAGGAAGGCTATAGGCTATTTAACATCACGCTATAATCTTTAGGAGCCGAGCAAAAAGAAAAAAAGTCAGAAAGAACGCTAAGCAAAAACGAAGTAATAGCGCGGGCAGGCGATGCGATGCGACTGGGTGGGTCGGAGTAACAAGAAATTTCACGCGGACGAAGTCGCGGGCAGAATCTATATATAATATAGATAGGCAGAGATGTACCCTTAATGAGTACACCCATATAGCACCAGTTATGTTTAAGTTCCATATAAAAGGGAGCGAACATATTGCCATCAATCGGGCACAATCCAGCAATCGCTACTGAGAAATTCCTGATAGAAAAAACCCAATAAAGGCTCCTACATACAGGCGCAACACAAAGGCACCACTCGTTGTGAGACTTGCGGTGCCTTTGTGTCGCGTGTCGTTTCGCTGCTCCCTGTTTAAAGGAGCCTTAACATTGCCCGATCCAGCGTAACACTATCAATCTCAATCTGAATAATTTTGAAGAATATTGCTAATCCATTGCTTCATATGTTCGAGAAATGTGTTCGCTCAACAACGTAAATAACGCAATGTATGTTGTTGAACTGTCAAAATTAAACCCATTGTTGCTGATACTGTGTTACGCAATTTTGCCTTACAGGACCTCAAGTTCAGCAGTTGCGCTTGCGACTGCTAAACCAACGAGGCAGTCCTCATCAAAATATCTTATGTAATATGAAGGATTTGCCTTTTATAATCTTGTTGTTTTTGCTTCAGCCCGTGGCTCCACCCGCGCGTTATGTCGATAAAAAGCCTAGGGTACCTACCCAGGGTTCAAAGTATCCCCATATGAAATTTTATCAAAATCGGTTCTGCAGTTTCGGAGATTAGCCGGAACATACAGAAATACAGACAGACAAATAAAAAAGAAAGTTTTTTGATATCACACTAATATTATAAAGGCGAAAGTTTGTGTGTGTGTGTGTTTATATGTTTGTTACTTCTTTACGCTCAAACGGCTGGACCAAATCTTGATAGAATTATGTATGGAGGTAGGTGACACCCTGGATTAACATATACATAGGCTACTTTTTATCCCGATATTCCCACGGCATCGACACTTATGCGGGTGAAACCGCGGGGCACAGCTAGTAAGAAAGAAAGAAAGAAAATATCGTTTATTTGGCAAAAAAAAAACCTTAAAAATAAACAAAACAAATTCAAAATGATTAAGAATAATAATGCCAAAAGGGCCTCAGCTCAGCATAATGCCAGATGGCAACACAAAGTGCACCACCTGACGCTGATTTTCAGCTGCTGCCCACTACTTACAGTACTTTCATAATTGCATTTTTAGTAAAAAGCTGTTAGGGAAATTACAAATAGACACTTCAATTTGTATGTATGTAATGTACGAATCTATGTATAATATTGTATTTATAGATTATAAGCCGACCCCAGCCAAAGTAGATATTAATAGCTAGCTCATTAGCTATTAATCCGATGATTAGTAGAAGATGAGTCTTTACTTATGGTACCACTAGTCGATATTTCATACATACAAATATCGGGATAGTATTACTCTACTGTTTGACATTGTGTATCCAAAGTTAAACATGGTATCGTTTTGACTCATTATTATTTTTGTCTGTACGGAAACAGAATAGTAAAATAAAAAGCCATTAAAAAGTTATGAGTCAAAAAAGATTCGTTTTTTTTTGCTATTTATAATTTAATTTGGGTGTAAATAAGTAATAAAAGAACTGTAAAATCTTCAAAACCAACCAGTCCATACCGACAAAGCTTGGTCATCGAAGAGTTCAATTAACATTATTTGTAATTGATCTAAGCAGTGATTTTTTCATAAAACTCGATTTTCCGAAGCACTTTTCGAATATTTTTACGCGCCTATCAGTTCAGAACGGTGTTTCTGTGCGTGAGAACTAGACGTTGTGCGTATAAACTAGCGTCTAACTGCTCATCACTGATACTAGCTCTGTCGGATACGAAGCCAGGTGAGACAGCATGCTTTTTGGCCATGACCACCAGTGAGTTCGAGCTCGCGACTAGTTTACTCATAAGACGTGGATAGGTTAATGCATCACCTTTCTTACCAAAGGTTAGGGCTCATAATTAGGGTTCAATGAAACACCTTTGTGAGGCTAAAGTCAACGGAGAATTTGTGGTCTGGCATTTATACTCCATACACACGCATAATCAGCTTATAATATTCCTACTGCTGAGACACAGGCCTCCTCTCAGTGAGAAGGCCGTAATCCACCACGCGGGCCCAGTGTAGGTTGGTAGATGTCACATATTGTCATGACATGCTGAAAACGGTGCCGGAAAACATCGTGAGGAAACCGTTCCTCACGATTTTTCCGGCACCGTTTTTGAGAAGAGTGGTGATTATACAATTTACAAAAAGTAAAGCGCCTGTCTAGGTTCAAACCTACGACCTACAACTCGTAAGTTACGGACCTTACCACTTGGCCACCACTGCTCTCTATTCTATTATAATAAATGCGAAAGTCAATCTGTCTGTCTGTTTAGTACGCTAAACAGATGAACAGATTTGGATGTACCCGGACGGACAGTGACCTGGGTTAGGCCATAGAATGATAGCTACTAACGCGCTAGAACGTTCTCGTGGGATAATTTCCGACAACCATGCGGGCTGAGCCACGGGCAAAAGCTAGTAAGATATCAAAACAGAACGAGTCATCGACAAAGCAGTTCTTATCTGCATCGACGAAATTTTTGATTGGACCTATACCCACTAAAGGCTCCTTCAAACAGGCGCGACACGACACGCGACACAAAGACACCGCAAGTCGCGCAACGAGCGGTGCCTTTGTGTCGCGGGCGATTATATAGCGTGTCGCGCCTTAAGGTACAAAGTCGGAGCACTTGCAAACACGTGTTAGCAACATAACATGCTACGAAAACCAGTGTTCCGATGAGTACAGCAATAACCTCCTAACGCTGGTCACTACAGACTGTTGAGGGCGCCTGCGTCCAGCAGTAAATGTTAACGTACTGATATTTCATACTCTATGACTATGACACACCTATTTGAGAAAAGCAATATTCGCCTTCTAGCATTCGTTTTTAGTGTTCCACACTCAAATTGGCCAAAAGGAAGACTTGTTGGTATCAGCCTATTAGTCCTCTTTTTTCGCATAGATTTTAATGTTAGGAGGTAGAATTGTTGAATGCTGGTAGTGGAAACGATAGGGGATTTTCTTTTTTAAACAATATTTTATAAATAGTTAATAAAAAAGAAGTCAAAAGTTAGAAGTAATTTTATTCCGATTGGAAATTAGCAGTTTTACACTTCTTAATCTTTATAAGCAGTTTTGAAATACAAGCATGTTACAACCTCTTTCTCTTGCTGTTAAAATGTAACACGCTGTTTTAAAAAGCCTGTAATATATAGTAAAACTCGTGATGGTAAAGTTTAGGTGGTGTCAAACTGTCAAGTATCATCGACTAGAACTTGGAGTATTTGGTACAGTAGGCCGTTTGTCAGTGGTAAAAAAAAACATTATAAGCTGGCCTATACGCTCACTATCACATTAAAATCCAACAAAACACGTAGGTAAATCAAACTCTTACAAAGGTAGAGGAAAAGTAAAAAATATACAAGTTTCTTAACAAAATGGATTGAAATATGTAGAAGTAGCATTAATAAAAATGTCTATGGGCTCTAGAAATATATGCATAAGCTGTGTCCAAATCGTACTTAAATAAACGCGCAAAATGAGGATGGATTGATGGCTGAATGGATGTTTGTTACTCTTTCACGCAAAAACTACGGAACGAATTTTGATGAAACTTTACAGTATTATAGCTTATATACCAGAATAACACATAGGATACTTTTCATCCCGATATTCCCATGGGATCAACTCTTACGCGGGTGAAACCGCGAGGCGCAGCTAGTATAATATAATGTCAATGTTTGGCTAAAACTATCCTTTGATGTAAACTTCGAGGAAAACCAATTAAAATCCTCACGAAGCGTAGATAGAGGTCGTTTGATTAAATGGATATTTTTTTTATTAGTTTCGTATCTACTTTTATAGTCCGTTTTACCCTACACAACTCTAACATAGTTCCAAAGTTAGGTTTTATGGTAGGTTGTGTAGGTACCTATAAAGACTATGATAGATTTATTTATCCAATATTTACAAGTAGAGTTTGGTTACTACTGCTGGAAGCCGGGCTCGCAAAAGATATAAGGAGTGTAGAGAAGCCTTTGCAAAAAAGGGACAGCGTACGCTAGTAAAAGAAAAATTGTAAAGTCATCTTTGTAACAATGAACATAATAAATGTATTTTTATTTATTCTTACTTTCTCTCAAGTGATTTCTATTTTCGGTAATTTCTTAAGTTCTTCTATAGGTTATTTCTATTGATTGGTAAAAGTAGACTGTAGAACGTCAACAATCTATATTTACGGGATGGATAAATTGCATTATTGGAGAGCAATGGTCAGAACGGACCAAAAATATTTCACGATTATATTTTTCGTTGCCTTGTTTTAGCAGAATTAATCATTTCGAATTTAGAACAGTGGTTGCCCAGTTATAATGATGAATTTCATCACCACTGCTCTCAAAAGGGTGAAGGAAAACATTGTGAGGAAACCGCCATGTCTATAGAACCAACAAATCGAAGACATGTGACATCTATCAACTCGCACTGGGCCCGTGAGGTAGATTACGGTCCAGTCCCTCTCACTGAGGGGAGGTAGTGGGAACGTTATAAGCTAATTATGCTTATGTTAAAGGTCAGATCGGGCCAAACATATTTCACAATAAATGAGATTATATTTTTCATTTTCTTGAAATTTTCTACGATGTTTTCCAAATTAAGGCTTTTACAAACAGTTGCGACACGCGACATTATCGCGCGCGACACAAAGACACCGCTCGTTGCGCGACTTGCGGTGCCTTTGTGTCGCGCGCGATTTTATCGCGTGTCGCGCCTGTTTGAAGGAGCCTTTAATTTACTTTTGGGCATGCAATTAGCCAAAGCTGACTGTAACTTTAGAAAAGGAGAGACTTCCAGTTGATTAAAAAAGTTAATTAATTTTGGTGGCATTTTGGGTAAGTCAAACTTAGTTGGATCGTTTTGAAAGTATGCCTGTGATGGTTGCGAAGTTTAAATGTCTAACTATATTTTTATTAAAGCTTCATTAAGGCTTGTCGTGTCGTGACGAAATAGCAATATGTGAGTGGAAACGCCCTAGAAGGACATAATATAGTGACATTATTGATTTGCTGTAAACAAATTTTACTTAAATATTTATTAACCATCGACTATGCACAGACAGAAGACCTACTTATTGTCTGCAAATAGAACTGCTAACATGCTATTTACTTTATTTACCAAAGTTTTAATTTATTTTTTACGTTATATTGATTGTTAATTTATTACTTTAAGTACTTATGCACTTTCTGGCCTGAAGCACAGGTTCAACCTAGTTCAGGCAAATTAGCAACTGTGCACTATTTTATTTTAATTATTAAGCAAAAAAAAATGTAAAAAAGCAAATGCAAAAAAAAAGCAAAAAAAATGCAAATGTATCCCTCTTTTTATAAATAAACGATTATTATTTATTATTTTGGTCATGTTCTTCAGAAAGGTCAGATGCGTAGTACTCGCAACCGGCACGCGTGTGTGACCAGGATCCTAATTGCCTATTGCCACTATCAATCATAATCAGAATCATTTTGAAGAATATTGCTAATCCATTGCGTCATATGTTAAAAAAAAATGTCTGCTCAACAAGGTAAATAACGCATTGAATGTTGTTTAACTGTCGATATGAAAGACATTGCTACTGTTAGCGTGTTACCTCGCAGATGTATGAACGTAAATGAAGCAGGAGTACAATGCGTGCCACGAAAGAAGAGACTTGAAACACCACGTGGTTTGACATGCGCAGAACACGATTTTAGGTATCTTTAGCGGTATGAGGTCTGAGTGCGAGACGGGAACGGACGTCATAGGGGCAGCGGAAAGAGCGGGTGAGGCGCGGTCAAGTCTCTTCTTTCGTGGCACGCATTGTACCTATGGATTTCGGGAGGTTCCTGCACATCATCAGGCGGGTAGCTCACCGTCCGATCAGGACCAGGCCCGTGCCGGACGGTGCGTACGTGTTCCACGCGCGCCTCAAAGAGATGTCAGCAGCAATCGAAGGGACCCGTCAGGGCCGAAGCCTGCCGGGTCAGCGGGATTGTCCGAAAGGGTTACCGCTGACCCGGAACATAAAGGGCTAAGGAAGGAACACGAGTGGGTTTTAGTCAGTAAGAGTCTGACACTCCCTTCCGCTCCACCCAGAGCGAGAGGGGTCATTTGATGATTTCTCATCCTAAAAAAAAGAAAAAGCAGGAGTATGGATCGTAGCAGGTGGCGTTCTGCAGTTTCTGCCTTCTTTGATTATGTAAACGTTTTAAAAAATAATATTTCAAGCCCATTGTAGTTGTAGGTTTAGTAGGTATAAATATGTATATAAATACTTGTAGGCTTGACTTCTTGAGCTATTATGAATATTAACAAAGGTGCTCAGTATCTTGATTGACACCGATACACGAACTTACTAAGAATAAACATAGGTACATTAACTATTTATTTATTTTATTCTATTCGGGAAACTTACAGCTAGTATCTGGTATTTTTTATTGAATTTACTATAAATGTACTTTAAGTGTATAATTTTAAATAATTACTGAAAATGATTATATTCTAATTTTTATGTTCAAATAAAAAAAAAAAAAAAAAAAAAAAAAACAATATACATAAATAACACCATCCTTAGTAACAGTAATTTACTGTTTACTTTTAGTTGTCATGTTAAAGAAATAACACCTCTATGTAGGTACCTATCACAGTGCAAGACAATGCTATCTTGTACGGATCAGAATGTTGGGCCACGAAAGGGAAGAATGAAAGACAATTGCATGACGCAGCTGAGATGAGAATACTCAGAGGGATGTGTGGTGTTACTCGAATGGAAATAATCAGAAATGAGTATATAACAGAAAGTGGCAACCGGTAACTGAAATGTGTGGAAATTATCATGGAATAGGAATGTGATTCGGCAGAATGAAGAAAAGGTCACGAGGAAAGTTTTGGTTATGAATGTGGTGGCTTTAAGAGTAGGGGAAGACCATAGAAAGAAAAAAAAAGAAAGAAAATATAAATAGAAAAAGAAAGAAAAAAAAAGAAAGATAAAAAAGAAAGAAAAAAAAGAAAAAAATAAAAACAAAAAAAAAGATGTGATGAAGATGATTTATTGAATGAAATTATGAATGGACAGTAAAAAGGATGACATGGCTAGAAAGGTAGACTACCAACTACAAAGGTAGTCAAGTCAAGAAAGGTAGACTACCGAGATGACGACTATTAGAGAAGTATGGAAGGAAAAGACATATTGCGCCGACTCCAAATAAATTGGGACAATGGCAGGAGAAAACCGCATCAAAACCATTTTATAGTACCATTTTGTAGTTTATAAGAATAACGCGGTCAGACAGACAGACACGATATATGAGACATTAATTAATAATATGTACCTATATATAGAAGGATGGATAAACTTTTGGGTTCGAGGAAGATATTGATTTTTACCTCTAGCACCGTTTCAGAAATTTATATCGGGGTTAACCGTAGTTATGAACCGTGCATAGGTAGGTATGTTGATGGATGGAAATAGTCGGTGTATAATTCAGACAGCGTGACCTACGAGTAACGTTAGCAAATTATGTAGGAATTGACGAAACTATTGCCCGAACCCACAGGATGTTTCCATTAGTATTCACGGCAATTATTAGCTTCGTTCGAATCATTCGTTGCTTCAGAACTTCCTATAACATGTTTAGTAGGTACCGTCAAATATTTAAAGGTTAATTGTTTTTATAACACATTTGACGGCGCAGCAAGTGGCGCCGTCTAGTTTTTTTATGAAGTTACTAGGAATTACCCAAAAGGTCGGCTAAGAGTGACACTGGCTGATTACTGTAACTTTAGCGGGGCGTCGCACCGGTGTCGCACGGCTGTCTTTTGTTGTCAGAGATGATGTCAGATGAGCTGCTGTCGTACCACGTCCACGATAAACTGCTATATTTCAACACAATCTTGATGATATTGAAGCTGCTTAACCACTTATACGATAAACACATCTAGTATTCTTAATTTGATATTTTGAATTTTTTCTCTACCTTTGTGTCTTTTTTTTACATTGTTCTCACATACAGAAGCAACAAGAATAATGTACCCAGGATTTTGTAATATCTTGATTTATTTTAAATAGTGTCCATGGAGTTTCATGCCAGTTCTTCTCCATATAGATCTACGTTTTGGAATGGGCAACTAGCTTCAATTTTCTGACTAACTGTCAGATTATTTAATTTTGACAATTCAAAAGTGCCTGTACAAGGTTTAATTGAAATAAATGCTTTGAGTTTGAGTTTTTGAAGTAAAGGCACTTCACCATTACAGTTATTTTATAACTTACCTTCTAAGAAAAGTACACAATTCAACTTTTTTGTACTACCTGCTTAATTATTAACTTACATTAACATTACACAAAAAAACAGTTGCTAAATAAATACGCACGTGAACGGTTCCATATTAAAATTCAGATAAAAAAAAACAAATGAAAAGTATTGTGCTGCCGCGGGGTTAAAAAATGCGTTAACTTACTCAATTATTATCAGTTCAAACAGAATCAAAACATTGTCTATACTATACAATATACATACCCCTTTACAACAAACATATTATAATAGATGAAAGTTATACACCGATTTCTCTCTTTCAGTCGTCAGTAATTTGACTTTCGAAAGAAGAAGACAAAGTTTTGTGTAACTATAGACGCTATACAACGTTTATTAGTAAGGGGTTATTGTGAAACTTCGGAGGTCCTTGTCCATTAATGACTTCCACCATCTTCATCATAAACTTTCTATCTTTGTTCCATGTTACTTGGGGTCGGCGCAACACGTTTTCTACTCCCATTCTCCCTTGTCAACCGTCACGCTATATTCACTCCTTTTTCTTTCATTTTGAGACTTTCATACGCAAAATTCATTGATATGCGTCCTCATATCGAATTACAGACAAAAGTTCCTATAGATTTTAATATACGGTTTTTTACTTATTTTACTATGTACACACAGTAAAACAGATACAGATATGACATATATAAGTATTGACTACAAAAGTATTGCTTATTTCATAAGAAACTTCTTCCAGCAGACCTACGAAAGGAGAAATTAAAAATAAATGTAGACGATAGTGTGTGACAGAAAGAAGAAAATAATGATCTGTAAGACGACACATTGACCGTTTTTTTTTAAATGACTTGTTTAGTTTATTTACTTTTATCTTTTCGATTAGTATGCAATAGTTATCTTTAATAAGAAACTAGCTTCTGCCCGCGACTTCGTCTGCGTGAAATTTCTGGTTCCCTCGACCCATCCCGTCGCATCACATCGCCTGCTCGCGCTATTACTTCGTTTTCACTTAGCATTCTTTCTGATTTTTTTTTCTTTTTTCTCGGCTTGTTGCGTGATTTTAAATAGCTTATAACCTTCCTCAAGAATTGGGCTATCAAATGCATATATAAATTTATCAAATCCGACTGGTAGTTTTAGAGATTAGAAAAAGAAAGAAAGAAAAAGTATTTATTGCGACTCGTACAGGAAAATCACAAACTAGACTAAAGACAGCAAAATAAAAATCCAAATAATATATAAAAAAAAAGTAACAAAAGGAAAATGAAACAGAAAATCCTATACGAGGCCAAAAGGCTCCTATCTCAGCATCGCGCGCATCTTATCCTATCTCATTAGCGCGTTCAACTTTATTATTAGTATTATATTTTAATATAGAAGATATACTCTGTATTGTAATGAACACTATAAAACCACTCAAGTGTCCATTGGCATTTTACCTACCACATTGCTTCATAGACACTTCTCAGTAAGCAAGTGATTACTGCTGATGTCATGTGCATTAGCCTTCACCCAATGTAATTTTAATGTTTGGAAAAACACCGTGAATGGACTGGCGAACGTCATAGCATGAGTGCTTATAAGCCAAATTATTGCACAATTGTAGGGTATTTCTTTAATTTAATAAGTAACTAGTGAAGTGGTTTGAGGTTTGACAATTTTTATGTACCAGTTTAGTTCTAGTTGTTTTATTGTTTTGTATTTATTTATTAATAATATGAACATGTATATAAAAACTACAAGGAAAATAATATTAGCGCAACACCAAAAAAAAATCCGCGTCGCTGTCAATAGGAAAAGTACCCAATAGGCTACAGCGTTGCCACGTTTTATGGCGATGCTGATTCTTTGGCCAACAAATAGGCCAGCCCTTTTGCTCAGTTACTTACTACAAATTTAACAAATTATGTAGGTTTATACTAAAGAATTCATTCAGCTACCCTCTCCTAATCACCTTTCCTAAGATATTATTTACTATGTGTGACTGTATGTCATCACCTCCCTAAAATAGATCCATAAATAATACAATTTGAAAGTTAAGAAAATGACAAAAACATTTCAGTTGTAAATTTCAAAAATAGCTACAACAAACTTTCTTCAGCCCATAGAATAATTGCCAACGGAGCATGCCAATTGAATTATCCTATTAACAACTAATTGAACCATCCACCTTTTGCTATCCCCGAATGATTGAAAAGCCAAAATTGACTTCGAGAGCCAAATGATTCAATGACCAAATCTGAATAATTCATTTTAATATTACTCAAAGGAATCAAAATTTACGAAACATCTTGAAATTGAGTTACAAATTGGATTAGTGAAACAAAGCTGTAATTGGCTTACAATATTGGGAAAATAATTATTGCTGATGTTTCCCTACTTGAACATTTGATATTTTTGAGCGTTCTTTATTAGTGACAGATTATTTTGCTTGAATAAATTCGAAAATATTGTTCAAACAACTTCTTCTTCAAAATAAAACAGCAATCTCGTTCTTAAGATGCAACGAATGGATTTCAAAGGGGAGGACTCATAACCGCAACACTGAGTAATTTCCGTTGCAAGCAAAGTCCATTCATTTTCTTCATTTGACTAATGACTTGTGCGAGATGATTAAAAACCAACGTTCATGAATAACTACGGAAATAAAAAACTTGTTATAGGAATAAATGTCGGTCATATAGTTTACATTAAATAGGAAAACCGATCTCACAAATATGTTATTCAATCTGTAGTACCTAGCAATCCAAGTACGAGGTTTAAAGGTCATAAAGGACTTCTATTAAGAATTTCTCAAAGATTCTAATAATATTGCTTGACTTCGAAGTCGATCCTGGGGTATCCTATAATTATGACAGCTGCTTGGACCAATGAGAAAATAAAATGTATATTATAAAATTTAAAAACTTTGGCTTGTAATTTTCTGAGTTTATCTTGGAATTTACTAACAACGGCGAAGGAAAATGTGAATCACCAACCCGTCTTCAACATGCGTGGTGATCGATGCTCGCGCATTCTCTGTATATGAGGAGGCCTTTGCACAGTAATAGGTTATTTTTGGGATAGTAATAGGCTAGTATTATTATTAGGCTATTAATCCTAATTAAAACTTAACATAACGTAAAATTATTTACGCGCATTATCTTTGTATGTTGTAACATTATTGCCGTAACAATTACATCGTGTAATTGCCGTAACAGCAGGCCATGGAAACATCCATTCTTGAACAATAGGTGACACAACTATGAATCTAAAATATAAAAAAATAATCCTTTAGAAAATAACTTAACAACCGTGAGTGATTCTGAATAAATTGCAGATTGCGTTAGAGTATAGAGTGAATTATGATGAGCTGAATTTTGTAACTGAGAATGACTACTCTTGTGAAGGTCATTGTTTTATAAAATACTAGCTGTGCCCCGCGGTTTCACCCGCATAAATGTCGACCCCGTAGGAATATCGGGATAAAAAGTAGCCTGTATATTAATCCAGGGTGTCAGCTACCTCCACGCAAAATTTAATAAAAATTGGTCCAGCCGTTTGAGCGTGAAGAAGTAACACACACTTACTAACTTTCGCCTTTATAATATTAGTGTGATATTTCTGAAAACAGTAAAAATGTTATACATGAAAATATTACAATATTCTTTTTTTGGATAGATGGACTCTGTGCTGATGATATGGCTAGAAAGGATGAATATTTTTTCTTTGGAACATATTAAATTTCAAAACAATTTGGTTTGCCTGAGTGCACGCCAATCTGTTGTCTATCTGTAGGTACATTAGACAGAAATTGTTGTCTATTTGGGATGGTTGCGATCATTCATAGGGGCATTGCAAGTAGGTATCCGTAATTTTTATCTAAACATTTCAAGTATGATAATGGCTTGACTGATACTAGTTTAGAAAATAGCCAATACTAGACTATTTGTAAATAAATGTCAAATGAATCATAGGGCATTGTCCGGCGCTGCCTCGGTTCAAACGTTATGAAACCCGTTGCAACGAAAGTTGGTTGTATAGAGAATGACTGGACCATAACCAAACAATGCGGTAACATTGTATTTATTATTTTAAAGGCATAGCTGGCACAATTTATGATTTTACCGGAAACCTAGAGTAGCGTGAATAATCTATTGATGATAGGATGGTACAGTAAACGGCGATAAATATTGCACATCGACCTTTACCTTTTTTTTGTATTTTATACAAAGAATAAAAATAATTATCAAAAGAAGCAAATCATAATTGTTTTAACAGCTCCTAATAGATACCAGACTGTTTGTATTTCGTGCGACAGAGATAACGCTCTACGAAGCCGAAATTAGCCGATTGTCTCTTTCCAAAGGTCGATGTGCAATATTTATCGCCGGGTACTGTATAAGTCGTGGTTAGTCTCATTCAAAAATTAAGGATAAAAGCATTTTCTTGCAAGTATCCCCTATTTATTTGGAGTTGGCGCAAATATCTTTTTCTTCTGTACTTCTCCTTTAGTCGTCGCCTCGTTAGTGACTGCCTTTCTAACCGTATCATCTTTCAGACAGTTCATCCATCGTTTCTTTGATCTTTCTCTACTTATTTATCAGTATTTCATATTTTTTTATTTTTGCAATGTTACTCAATATCACACTATTTCTACATACTGTTCGTTACTGTTTTTATGTGACACAAATTTATTTATTAATTTAATTATGCATATACATTACACACATCACGATGCAGTATAAAACTGATTTACACGCGTCACCTCACACATCAAGTCCAGTTGAAAACCAGCGTCAGGCACTAGTTGTCTGGCATTTTTGCTAAACTGAGCCTATTTGGCGCGGCCGTGAGGTACAATTTCCTGCTAATTTCTTACATCGGACTTTGCACTTTTTATTTTTATCTTTGTTTTTATCTGATGTACGACTATTATCTAAGTATCTGGTGTATAGTGTGTCTTTTAGTCTGTGCTAAATAAATGTATTTTCTTTCTTACTCTTTTAGCCATCCAAATTCATACTCAAAACTTTCCTCACCTAAACAAAAATATTCTAAAATAAAATTATAGTATTTGTGTACGTTTAAAGCAGGTCCGTAATAAAGAGTGCCATTTCGAAAATAATAACTATCGAAATAATGTTTGTATTGTCAATGTCAAAACTGGGCGTTTCCGTTTTCCCTACGTTTACGAAATATAAAGTGTTTGCAAACAGTCATATATTTTGGGTAACTGATCATCATTCGCCTAGCCTTTTCCCAACTATTTTGAGGTCGGCTTCCAGTCTAATCAGATGCAGCTGAATACCAGCATTTTACATGAAGACTGCCTATCTGACCTCCACAACCCAGTTACTGGGTAATACGATACCCCTTTGTAAGACTGGTTGTCTGCCGTACTTTGGCTTCTGACTACCCGTCAAAGATCTACGAATGTCAACCGGGACCAACGGCTTAACGTGCTTTCCGAGGCACACGGTCTCGGTATGTAAAGATGGTCACCCATCCATAGACTATCTATTATCCATAGACTATAAATATCTTTATCATACTAATATTATAAAGGCTTTATGATATTAGATATTTTGATGGTTTGTCAAGTCATAAATACCGTACCAAGCAGGGAATCGCTATTATTTGTAACTCTTTTCCTCCACTCCCTATGTCGACATAATATCGCAAAATCGTTCGAGGCCGCTATTATATACACAAACTTACTCAATAGGAAATTATACTAGCCGTGATTACTATTCGCAGTTTGAACGCTTTGAACGAACCTCATTAACATTTTCGGGAAATTATATTTAGAATCAAATGGCGCAATAAGTATTATTTTGATATCAGCCGGTCGATTCTGTAAAAATCTCACCGTGAAAACTTAGGTGAAGTGAGTTCGTTTTTGCTAGAAATTGACACTATTGACAGCTCACTCCACGCTCGCTTCACCTAAGTTTTCACGGTGAGATGGCTACAGAATCGCACTGCAGTTACCCAAAGGGGCCCGTGGATAAGTAATAACAGCCACACAGGTCGATCGATCAGGTTAAGCTAAGCTTGCCGTGGTTGGTCTATGGATGTTGAACAGGTTGGTCTTTGGATGTTGTCCGCAGTCGAGCGGGGCTTCGTTCTGAGTGTGGTGGTGTCCAGTGTTTGTCGAATATAATATGGACGAAGAAGACTTATTTTTACTAGAAAAAAACTCGAACTAGTTGGAGAACTCCGGCCCCGCGCGGGCCGCCCGCGCACTCACTGCGTTCACTTGTATGAACGAGCTATAGCGTGAGTTGCCCGCGTGCTCCCGTGTCAAGCAGCCCGCACCGCTTACCGCGTGGACGCTCGAGTTAAGTTCTTATGTTTGAGTACGCCGCGCCGCACAAACCCCGCACCTACCCCGCGCCCCCCCGCGCCCCCCTGAGCCCGCATCGCGCCCTCCCTGCGCCCGCCCCACGCCCGCTCCGCGCCTGCCCCGCGCCCGCCCTGCGCCCGCGTTTGCAGTCTGGCCAAGCACATAAGTGTCCTAAAGATTTACTTACAAAAAAAAACATTTTATTAAAATTTGTGGTGGTACTTTAGACAGTCAACCCGCTATCAACATTGCTGATTAGTTTATTATTCACACGATCTCTTTTGATAAAGACGACGCTAAAAAAAAACAAAAAAATACTTTCTCCATGAAATATGCTTAGTTATAATCCTATATGGATTTTATGTATAAATATCGCCAACATAAAGGAAATGGTTTCTCAATAACTAACGGCTACACCCTTTTCAGATAACAAGGCTTGGAGTGGCAAGAAATAAAACATACCCAACCATATAAAGCAGACATCAAGGTTTGGCAGTAAATATCCCGATTATACTTAACCCCAACTTGAGGAGGACTTTGTATGCTATCATAGTACTCCATAAAGTAAAGTAGATATATTTATAACGTATGAAGATAAAACTCGATATATTGCTGCGTGCAATAAAATTGAACACGTTTTAAGGCTCCTTCAAACAGGCGCGACGCGCGATCAAATCGCGCGCGACACAAAGGCACCGCAAGTCGCGCAACGAGCGGTACCTTTGTGTCGCACGCGATTCGCGCCTGTTTGCAGGAGCCTTTATTGGTGATTTTTTGTTTATAAGCTTATATTTAGAATTTTATATCACATCGAAGGTGATAAAAATCATACAGTGACTAAATCAAGCATGGACTGATCAGCATCCCAAGAATAATTTGAGTCATATTGCAAAATTATTAGCTCTATAGTAACTTAGTAACGCAGATTTATAAATGTCTTATAATTCACAATTTCTAAAGCTTTTCCGGTGACAAACACGTGTATCAATGGACTTTTACAAAACGTATAAGATAAGACATCGTCAAAGAAATATTCCATAACAAACCAACGTCGATATCAACAGATCGGTTCTCCCGCCTACCACATACCTAAACCTAATTCCATTGCGGTGTCGATTTCTCAATCGCACGACTAGTTTCTACACAAGACACGTTAATTTATCGGGAACGGATCACCTTACCGCAAACACATTTCCGTCGATACGAAGCGAAGTTGGAGATAAAATCACAGCACTATCTATATCGAACACCTTCACCAACCTTCCTTATACACAGGCGGGGAATAAGAGCGGTTTTTGTGGAGCATACGAGCGGGGTTTAGAATGAGACACACATGTAGGTTATGTCCTGAGCTGTCATAATATAGCAACTCGGGATCAGGGGGCTTACTCTCCAAACTAATTTTAATTCCAATGAGAAGCCAATATGATTCCAATGTTAATTTTACAGTCACGTGATTCGGTACTCTTGAAAACAATGTTGTCAACAATTACCCCACGCCAATCCCGAACCCAATTCCACTTAGTTCTCCAAATTGGACACCCAATCTAAAAATCATTTGGCGCTAGCATCGAACTCAAGAGTACGAAACGTCACAATTCCAATGTCGATCTATCGGAATTAAATTGAAGAGTAAGAACCCAGACATTAGACAATGATTTTTTTATCTTCTTCTCTTGTGTTAGCATGAGTTGTGCGAGAATAGACAATGTCTGTCTTGGACTCTTGGTCAGTGGATTGTCGGAAAGGGTGGTATCAGTGACCTGATCAGGGTGTGGCGGATGTGCTAAAATACAAGAGTCAAGTTAAATTAGTTAGCGGAACTCCACTGACGTGATGGGTTGGTCTTTGGATGAGATGAACTTTTTGGGGTCAACGACCGTAATAATTAGTGTAGTTTTGTACTTAAAATATAAGTTTATAATCTGGTATTTTGTGTAAACTTCACATGCGTAAAGGGTACTTAGGTATCGATACTTAACAGGATAAAAAAAACTCACTACTAATTTAATTTAACCCGTATTGTCACCCGAGGGTGATTTCAACGACTAAACTTTAATATTTTTTTGGAAAATTAAAAAAAAATCAGTAATAAAGGCAGTATAACAGATAAATAAATAGACAATGCTCCCGAAAGTTCCATGGTCTGCTGACCTCAAAAGCGGTAGTTTAGTTTAGTTTAGTTTATTTATTAATAATTATAAAAATTACATGTCAAGTTTTGAATAATCGTACATTAAAGAAAAATAATAATAAAATTACCCAGGTCATAATAATAATTCGGAATACAACAATAAATAATTATGATAAAAAAAACCAAGTCAGTAATAATGAATGTCATGAAGTATCTAAAACCATTCCTTTAGGTCATATAATGCCTGGTCGGTTAGCCAGTCTTTCAGTTTAGCTTTGAAAGCATTTTCAGATGTCACACTTAGAATTTTATCTGGTAGTCGGTTATATACCGCTGGACCCATAACATGAATTAGCTTTCCAGACTTAGTTAGGGAGTGTGGGCATCCAGCTAATTTGTCTCGACCACGAGTACAGTAGTTATGCCTATCGCCACGTTTACTGTAGTCACTCAAATGTTGCCTTACATATACTGCCGCCTGCAATATCACCATGGCGGGAACAGTCAATATTTTTAAAGTTTTGAACAGTGGTCTGGCGGTATCATCCGCCAGACCACTGTTCAAAACTTTAACGTATGCCACGAACACAGCGCACGGATATATTTTGTACTCCATTCACAGTTACCAGTAAAATATTTCTTTGACAATAATATTCAGTAATAATGTTGGCATTGATGTTGATGGTATATCACCTCCATGTACTTTGTAACACTGGCTAGGTGAAAAACTGTACGTTTGAGTTGACATAAGTTTTTCACTAGACTCTATTTTCAACATTGTTTCTTGATAAACCTTTATTCCTTTCCAATAAAAGCTTTATAGTATTTCATGTGGATTTCGCTCTGTGAACCTCCCAAACAATTGATTACATATATTATTATATTTATAATGATGTTTTACGTAATCTGCATTCGCGATTTATTTGCCAAAAATGTAAATAAATATGAGTTTATGGAAAAATAACTTTAAATCCTACACAATAAAGTTCAGTTTGCGCTATAACTTCAAACATTTTTACAACATTTGAATAGTGCTAGTCATTCTGAAATCAACTTAATTACCAATGAAATAAAGTTATTTGTTTAACTTGAAATAATATTAATTTGAAACATACGAGTAACTTTGAATAGACATTACCTACATACAAACATAAACTTACTCCTTTTTCTCATGGAGGTAGACAGAAATTACATAAGGAAAATACATACTCCGTTTGCGTACCTAAAAAGCGCTGTCTAAAATTATAGGCAGCGCTTATTGCTATAACCATATTTATTAATGCTTCTATTTATAATTAATGTAATAGGAAACCGACCTTTTCGCGCTAATTGGTCGATGTTACATTCAATTACAAATATGAGAGAACACCATATAACAACGAACGATGAACAAATGATGAAAGGAAAATTTGGGAAAACAATTTTCCTAATAAGTACTAACTTTGTATTTGCGTAATAATAATAATGTATGTATTATTTATATAGATGTTTTACTTATGCGTACCTACATTCTTTGCTTGCGGAAGAAGCGATGTCTCAAAGGGTTTTATTGTGTTCATCTCTAGTAAACCCCATCCATGTTAAAGATGTAAATGTAAACATAGTCTTATTAGTTGCTAATAAAGTGCAAATTGCAACAAAAATATGAAAACATTTATTTGTTTATACAATCAAGGTTTCAAATAAATTCCTTCCCCACAGAACGGGAGCATGTCACCTTTTTGAAATGTCATTATCATTCAAAATGTTGGCATTGACTTTGTAGGAAAAAATATAATGTGTAACTAAAAAGAGTAAAAAGTGTCCGTCCTTTTAATATATCAGTGGTGTTCGTAGAATTTCTTGCCCGTTCTTCTTCATAGGATCCAACTACGCTTTGGAATGAGTAACTAGCTTCATCTTTCTGACTGACCGACCCCTTCACAATAAATTCAAAAAAGCCTGTAATTTATTTAGCTAATTGAAATAAATGCGTTGAGTTGGGTTGAGTTAAAAGTTATCCTTCAGGTGATTATAACATTTATTCCTTGACTGAACAAACACATAGTACCCTTGGTACTGCTCCTTGGCCTGACTAATCAGAGGAAATCGAGAACATTTTTCTTAAAGAATATATCTTGGAGGATAAAAGATACAAAAATAAAATTTATAACTTCCTTCCGCCAGCGGCTTCGCCCGCGTTGTATGTTGTTAAAAATGGGGGCCTATGTACTTGTCCAAGGTTCAAAGTATCTACATAACAAATTTCATCAAAAGCGGTCTTGCAGGTTCAGAGATTTGCCAACAAACAGACAGACAGACAAAAATGTTAAAAATTATTTTATTGCTTGCGCAATGTACAGACGCCAGCACATCAAGCTACCCGACACTGTCAAATTTTCCCAATCAACTTTGAAACTTATGCTTTAGCGATAAAGTCCTTTAAAGAAATTTGACAGATTGTAGTAACTTGATGTGCTGGCGTCTGTACAATAATTAGGTATATACTTTTTTATAAGTTTACAAAAAGCTGCTATTTCTATATTACAAACAGACACCTCCATTTTATTTACATATATATATCGCTCACCTAGTAATATATCGGCACATCTACAAAAAATGTGAAATAGTTTTTACCGTATATGTGTTCAAAAGTGCATAATTTATAAAGTGGCATAACGGCACAACGCTAGTTTCCGTATTCATCGAGAGTATTCAGTACTAAGTAAATGTAGATGTGCCAATATATTACTAGGTGAGCGATATATATATATATATATATATATGTAGGTATGTAGCATGTATTGTATTACAAACAGACACTTCAATTGTATTTATTTGTATAGATTGCTTTTACAGTCTCTAGAGTCTTTGTTTCAGTCTGATATTTTCTTTTCAAAGTTCTTTGACAGACAACAAATTGTTAGATGATTCTTTTTACCTTACACTCTAGCTTGCATAATGCCCGAGATACACGGGGTCTCCCCTAAGTCATCGAAAAGAAATTGCCAAATTATCACTTCCCAAACAATTTTCCGCATAATTTCATTTGTCAAATTATTACTTAATAAAAAAACTTTTCACAAAAAATTGTAACGCAAACCTAATGTTTGGAAAGTGAACGTTAAAACAATAACATTCTTACCAACTAGTACTTTTACCAATTTTAATATAGTCAAATATTTCAGTTGGTACATATTGGTACAATAAAATAAGCCAAATATTTAGTACCGTCGGGGCCTATTTCTGTCTGCCTATGATTTATGATTTCAATTGGCCCTGTTTAATATGATATGAGAGGTATTTGTATTCTCATTCGCTCACTCTTGCATCCAATGTCGACCCGCTTTTCGGGGCTCCTATTTCTGTGAAAAGGGTTTAAAGTAAACTATCAAAACCGAACCTCGGGGTGCCCTTCGCTCGCTCTTGGATCCTAAGTCGCCTATCGACTTACCGCAACCATGCGATGTAATTAAAAAAGTAATCATGTAAATAAAAACATGTAATTTCCAAAAAAATATATTTTGTCTATATATTTTTTCATAACAAATCATTTGACTAAATGTTTATTGTCTAAAGATTTTTTGCTGTAATAAATCATTTGATTAAAGACCAAATACCTAAATGACATTATCCTTTATTTTGCCAAGTAAAAGTTTGACCAAATGAAAATGTGCGTACTAAAATCATTCCAAGCATTGCATTGGTATAAAAAAAGGTTGCAAAAAGTTTGGGTAGTGAAATTTTGGCAAAATCTTTTCGGCATAACGGCAAGATCGAGGCTACTTTTTCAAAGCTAGGACGCTAAAACCTCAGTATACTATGTTTTCTTGCGGTCCTGATTTGGCATATGCTAGTGCTGTTTACATGGTGCCAGAGAATTTTAAGCCAGTACGATTGCGTGCGAGAAGTTAAATTATTTACATTCGTACAAAAAATATACTAGCTTCGTCCTGCACATGATGCTAGTACACAAGCCAGGATAGTAAAATCAGTGGTGGGGAGCTACTGACTCATAAAAATAGAACCATCCTATTAAACTATCCTAGCTTGAGACTCTAGCTTAGTAGCTAGTTCTGTATACACGAAGTCAGACTAGCTTGCTAGCTTACTAGCACTAGCTTACTATACTGGATTAAGAAACTAGTCCTATGTATCTCGCACATAAGACTTCTTAAAACCTCAAACAAAGGCCATTGTCTATGACACGTAGGTGGTAGGTAGGTACTATTGTAACTAAAAGTACCTACCTCTAATACAGTCGTTAGTAATCAGAATCACCTTATAACTGCCAATAAAATAATCTTATGCAGTACACTACGCTGTATGTTGGTATAACACGTGTTATATCTTGTGAGTCAGTATGTGTGGGTATTTCCTATAAATTATTTATAAAAAGTTGTTTTTATGCTTCCTAATGGTTATGTTATTGAAGTAGCTAATGGATTTAATAACATACGATAGAAGAATCGTCCGTCAAACTCATTAGTTTTTTTATTTATTTTTTTGCTGATTTGGCCTGCTCTTAACCTCGATCACGTGATGGAAAGAGATGGATGGGGTCTATGATGGAACGAGCGTGTCCAGAAGATGTCTGTTTACTTTTGCTTTGGAGGCAGACAAAGTTTCATGGACTAACAAATTTACACCTGGTTTCTGAATAGAGAATTCGAAAAATTTGGAAATAGTGCACGGCTAATAATAATAACATAATGCTCATTTGATCGTATAAAAAATATAGATTTAATTAATATTAATTATAATTAAACTACTTTGAATAAGAGCCCTATTTTTAATAGGGTTCCATTTATGGGAGAAACGAATCTATTAAAAAAAATTGACTCAATAAATTGATTTTTTTGCAAGCTACAACGTTTTCAGGTTTCACACTTGATTGACTGGATTTTTTTTTAGAAATATTCGGTGTTTTTTTTCTCCTGTAAGTAACAAATAAATTAAAAAAAGTACATAATTAAATAATCTATACAATGGAATATAAATTAAGTAGATTCTGTGTACTGGCAGCAGGCTTAGCATGACGCTTTCTATTTCTACGAAGAATAGACACATCTCTTTCTATACAAAGTGACATTTCGTTTCTCCAGTTTTGACATCGCACCGTAGAAATCCTTCTATAATCTGTCATTTTGTCTTTCGTTTCTAACGGTCTTTGTCTAGGTCCTTTTTTATCCCAAACTGTCAAAATTACATTGACAACTGACAGTTGTCTAAGGTAGTGAAGAGATTTTGTAATCGCTAAAGACAGTAAAAATAAATCTACATAATCCCGTAACGACCGTCAAAGATCCACGAATGACAGCCGGGACCAAAGGCTTAACGTGCTTTCCGAGACACGTAGGAATCTCGCTATGTAAAGATGGTCACCTTAGAATCGCCTTAGGTCGCCTTAGAATGTGACTTAATTAATATTAAGAACAATAAAAAAAATCCTATGAAAAAATCCAAAGAATTCTGAGTCTTATTAAGTAGTACCTAGTAGGGCTTTTTTTATATAACTTGAATTTTATGTTGCTGTGTATAGTTTAGTTTGTGATCTTCCTGTACGAGTCACAATAAATACTTTTTCTTTCTTTCTTTTTTAAAAGAGTGAAATTCGTAAAAAGTGCAGTTGACTCTTTCTACTTTGCTGCCGTCGTACTGTCTACACGGAACGTCATCTTTGTCTACTCTTCCGTCGACAAACCGGTGCTCATGCTACGCTTGCACGAGTATAGCAATAGAAACAGTTGTAGAAAGGAGGAAAAAAATTCGATCGTAAAGCACTCTCTAATGCTTCGCATTAAGGCTCCTTCAAACAGGCGCGACACGCGATGAAATCGCGCGCGACACAAAGGCACCGCAAGTCGTGCAACGAGCGGTGCCTTTGTGTCGCGCGTGATTCGCGTCGCGCGTCGCGCCTGTTTTTAGGAGCCTTTATGAGTCATGCGATAGCGAGCTTCAAATTCAACTTTAGCATTAAGGCTCGTACACACAGGCGCGACGCGACACGCGACACAAAGGCACCGCAAGTCACGCAACGAGCGGTGCCTTTGTGTCGCGTGCGATTCGCGTCGCGCGTCGCGCCTGTTTACAGGAGCCTTTACCGTCGTCGTAGTTAGAGGTACGCGGAGACTTTAGAGGCAAGAATATAGTGGATACCCAACTTCTACTATATCTCCTAAACTGCACATTGGACATTGAAGTCATTTTCACCATCATTTAGAGTATTTATTCCAGAATACTGATATGGATAAAACATTAATATTTAATTCACATATAGTACAGAAATGTCGATGCTTTGACATATCGCCATTACACCCTTTGCGAAGCAGGGGCGGGTCGCAAGCTAGATAAAAAAACACGTTTTTGTATAGAGCGCTAGTTTTGAAGATAATGCGATTCCGATGTTGTCAACTCTGACAGAAAGATGATAATGCAATCAGCCGTTGCATTCTACCCATAAAAACTTAGCTGTGAGGTTCCCGACAAAAATGAGTTCTTGCGTAATTATGAATGCTGGGAAAATTAGAGTTTTTACTTATGTTATTGTTCTTTTGTTTATGCTTTGTTGTGTGCATACGATTTATTTATTTTTAACATCCAACACTAAGATGTAGTTACCTGCTGTTATGGATATGCTGAGATAAAAATCATCAGAACGGGTTATAACAGGAAAGGTCATAAGTGATCCAAAAATACCAAGTTACCTACATAATTATACCTACGTAACATACATAATTGTCTTTTAACATTCCCACTGCTGAGACACAGGGCTCCTCTCTGCGAGAGGGAGAGGACCGTAATCCACCACGCGGGCCCAGTGCGGGTTGGTAGATGTCACGTCTTCGAATTTTTGGTTCTTCGACATGCTGGTTTCCTCACGATATTTTCCTTCACCGCACACACCGAACATTTTATAAATCATCCTTATGCTTACTTTTAAAGAATGCATATTTATTTGCTCCTTTTTCCGTAACACAAAATAGGTATCACAAAATGGAGAACAGTTAATTTAAGCCACAGTCTAAACGTTGATGGAGCTCATATTTTTGTGATAAAACCAATAAATAACTAAGTGGATCTCTTAAAACACAATTTAGGTATAGCCTAACCTCTATAACGTTTTCAATTACTCTCTTGAGTCTAATTCTGTTTAAATATCTACCATTAACGTTACCTACTGGAGCTAATTATAATTCATGACGTAATAAGGATTCATTTTATTACTGCTCACAATTATATTAATGTGTTTTGCTAGCATTATCATTGATCGTAAGACTAAATTAAACCACTCGAATGAGTCGCAATTAGTCCCAATTAGTGCAAGAAAAGGACAAAATCCGTTACATGGCTAGGGATTCTCGACATATACAGTTAGCCCCAAAAAGACACATAGACAAGGAAGCATTTTAATATCAACCACCTATGTTTTATAACATTGTATTCACCGAATAGGTACAAAACATATTATAAAAAAAACATGGTCCCAAAACATCTTTACACTATTATGTCCTAACCGATTTGCTTAGGATGCATGTTATTAAAAAATAACTTAGCCCGCAGTTAATAATGTTACTCGCGTCGTTAAAAACCGCAAAAGCAATAATTTAATTAAAATTACCCAAAGTAAAATAAATTAACTCGTAAACTTGATCAATTACTGCGCCATAAAATAGTAGTAAAGTTATTAACGTTGTGCTCAACTTAATTTGTGTTAATTTAATTGTTTGTTTCTTTACAGGCTCCGCAGTTTATTACTTTCAATGAAGGAAAATTGGGGGTCAACTTCGGAGGATATCATGCTGGCGTCGGCCTCGGAGGCTTAGGTGGGTCTCATGTTTTGCATATTTCCTAGTCTATCATTTATGATCCATTACGTTAACGGCTAAGTGAACAGGTCAAGTTTAACTACCTGGATAACTTTAAATTTTATGGGCAACAAGCGCCCGCGTGATGGTTGTAAATTTACCACAGGAACGTAGACACTACCGGAATAAAAGTATCTCAAATCAAATTGAATCAAAATATTTTATCTATGTTTATACATATGTTAACGGAAAAGTGTAATCCGTCTTGTGTACAATTCCTAGGAAATGTGTACAATTCCTAAAATAGATAGGAAATCTATGATATATGCACTTTTCCTAGGAAATCTATACATTTCCTAAATTGCAATTGGAAATGTATTACATTCATGATGTTTGAACTATACGTAGATTGTTATGATTGTGTGCTAGATGGTCCTTAAAAAGGAATAAATAGTAGATTTTTGAAGTTTAATTTGTAATAAGCCCAAAGAATGTTTTATATTTTACGATGTGATTGTTACAGTGATTATGTCAACTAGAGGCTCTATAAAAAATCTGATTTCAGTTTACAAACGTGTTTTATTTCTTTTAGTCACAGAAAGCATTACTTTATAATATATTTCCTGGTGTCATCTCGGAATTGCATACAATTCCTAGGAAAATACGTACATTTTATAGGAAATGTGTGTATTAAAGAATCTTTGACACATTATTTTACACATTTCCCAAGTAGGCTTGGAATTGCATATATTTCCTGCGAATTGTGTACAATTCTTAGGTTTTATACATTTCCGGTAACATATATAAATAAAACAAAGTCGGGTTAGCTACACCATTTATAACTCAAGAACGGCTGGACCTGATCTTTGAATTGTTGGATTTGTCTCTGCCCTGAATAGCAGAATAACTATTAAAGCATGGGAAAAAATCACGGAAATAAAAATTAAGATAGTTCATTTTCTCGTAATTTTTTTATTTGTTGATTCTGAGGCGGTACCATGTTCGCCGAATCAGCTAGTTTCATATAAACCTACATAGGCACTTATGAAACGTCAGAAGCTACGTGCACAGTTCCAATGAGGGTTTTCTGAAATGACGTTCGCTAGGTGGCAGCACTGACACGTCAGGTCTAGGCATCTGTCAAAGAGCCTATATTTTCTTTAGTCATGACTGAATGATGAACGAAAGAATGAATCGAATGATGAAGGTCATCATATATTTTATATTGGAAGACCTTTTGTCACAGTGGTGCCAACTGATGTCGTAAATTTTCACGAAAATCCTCATTGGTCGATTCCTATGGCGAAGAGCCGGTAGTAACTCTTTTGAAAATAATTGGATTTACAAATTACAGTAGGTATAGGAGGACATCTTATGTTCTAACCCTGGTCATGATCTACCTGTATGCCAATTCATAGAAATCCGTGATGGATTTAGGACGAAAAGTAAACACAGCACTAAGATTAAATATGATTTTAATCTCCGAGAGCGCCATCGACAGCTATTATTATAGCAGAGAGCGAGAGAGTTATGTCACAAACTCAAAATGACATATCGACTTGACACTTGACGGATTGGCTTACAAGTGACAACATTGTATTCGTTTACAGAGAACGCTTCAATAATCCGTTTAGGCATCCGTTCGGTCAGGATAGGAGGTGGTGCATGGTATGTGACATAGCTCCACAATCACACCCTACTGCCGTAATGTCCGTAATAAATAGTCCGAATGAAGTTTTCACGGAACAACAAAAAAAAAAACGTTTTTTTTCTATAGGATTTTTGTAGGTATGACTTATTAAAAGGACATGACAACGTCCGTCGGGTCAGCAAGTTTATAATATTAGTAAGTACACAGTAGTAATTACTCTACAATAGCTTCATATTCTACTAAATACAAAGTAGTCTCATCGTTTGAGTTTCAAAATAAAAGCCATCAAATCAGATAGAAAAAAATACACTATTTAAATATTATGTGGTCACAATGTTTAATTTTCTCATTAAGTACTTGGCATTCATCAAATCTTATCTTTCCTTTTATATACAAAATCTGAGGATCAAAATAAACTGAAGAATTTGTTACATTAATAATATATATCTATATTATATTATGTACAAAGAGAAATTGCTCACTCATTTATTTTTATCTTAAGAATATTTAACGAGGCTCTTGTCTATGTAAGATATTTTGACCTCTGGGCTTTCTTAATAATAATTTTAGTTTGCAAATATTTGAAATATTTATTTAAGGTTACTCAGGCAAATATATTTGTTCAGTTCAAACAAAATAAACAAGGTTTACAATATAATAAATAGATTGTGAAAGTTTGGCTCATTGCAAATGTAGATTTATTCAATGATAATCTAAATTTAGGTACGCTGAGTATTATTTTATAAGGCAATATATTTTATTCAAAAGTATACGAGCGAATTTTTCATTCCCTAATAGCTTTTATCTTACTGTCGCCTAAACTTTTATCGAGTATCAGTTATGTCATTAAGTCAATATTATGCGATTGAAATTCCATCATTTTCTGTAAAATTCCTGTTGCTAAGGTTCCAGCAATGATGAACCTGTGATCACAATGAATTACAATATTTTCTTCTATACTTACTTAATTTTGAAAATTTTCTGTCAAGAATGTCTTTTATAGAAGTAATTGAGAGGATATTGAATCGCATTCTATTGGATCTCCGTACTATGCTGAGCCAGCTCAATGTTTAAGTGTAACCACTTGTACAAACGCCAGCACATCAAGCTCCTACAATCCCTCAAATTTCTTTAATAGATTTTCAACTTTATCGCTAAAGCATTAGGTACAAAGTTGATTGGGAAAATTTGACAGTTTCAAGTAGCTTGATGTGCTGGTGTTATTTACGTAATTTTAAATAAATAAATAAATAATAATAAATAATGTACTTGACATCAAAAGAGTAATTTGGTGGATACGATGCTAAATAATTAATATTGCAATGTTTTTGTTATAGCTGGAAATGCACGCACCGCAGGCGGTCTTTATGCTGAAGCTGGCACACCTTTTGGACAAGCAGCAAAGGCTGGCCTTGGTGGATCAGCTGATGGCAACGGTGGCACTACTGGTAAGGAAATACCTATAGCTCTATTTACACGATGCAAGCATCTTGCCTATGGTATACAATTAAATTGAAGCAACAAACGACTTGCATCGTCTAAATACTGTTAAGACATTGCAAATTTGATTCTTGCTTCGACTTTTGGTATGCCACAAACAATTAAACCGCACCGTGGAACCAGGGTTTACATGTTATAGTATTATTATGACCTTTCTTTGTAGGTAAATTTTTAATAATTACAATCTTATCATTCTGATTTTAGCTGCCATACCGAAATAATTAAAAAAACATTTATTTTTACTAACTGCTCACAGAATGACTAGAATCATCAATAATTCAGTTTGTACTCTAGAAAGAAAGGCGTTTTATTAAACATTTGATGCAATCTCACGTGCCTATCTAGTCACGTATCTATCTACCGAATTATAAATTTATGGTTATAAATAACATCTTGAAATCTTGTGAGAGACCAAGTCAATCACTATAACGACTCAAATGTGAGAACATAAATTAAGATATTAAGGATTATGAAGTCCTAATCCTTTTTGTTCCAATGTGAATAATATAAGTGAAGATTAATTTAAGGAGATTGTTGAGTAGAATACCTTATAAGACTCAATTTTATTAGCTAGACTCAACACAATGATCGCAGTAACTATTAATTGAGCGTCAACTCCACCTCGACCTTTGAAGTTAGTTTGCAATTAACTTGTGACCTTTGAAAAATGAGGGGAAAAAATTCATTGTCTTGATTGCATGTGCCACGTTTGAATATTCATTTGTATGAATATATGAACCAGTTCAACCATTCATTTATTAGCGGCAATTTTTTTTTTATATATATTCAATCGAAATATAAAATGATTTTGAGATTATGAGCTTAATTTTGAACAATTGAAATATAATTAGTAACGCGCGGTCTGTTAACTGTTACTAATTGTTTTCGTAGGTAGAATAATAGATGAGAATAATATAAGAATTTATGAAATTCGGATGTATAAAAATGATTTTACGTCGAACGTACAGTGCGTGCCACGTAAGAAGAGACTTGACACACCACGTGGTCTGACATGCGCAGAACACGATTTTAGCGATTTTTTGTATCTTTAGCGGTATGAGGTCTGAGTGCGGGACGGGACCGGACGTCATAAGGGCGGCGGAAAGAGCGGGGGAGGCGGGGTCAAGTCTCTTCTTACGTGGCACGCACTGTGGATATGTCGTTATGATGGTATAAGAGCTCGACTTGACTTCTTTGACTTTCTTTGACTGATCCGTTGGTCTCGTGATTGTAAGCGCGACTACTGAGCGTGGGGTCCCGGGTTCGATTACCCAGGTCGGACAAAGTGCTATTAGGTTTTCCATTACGAATTTATTAGTAACATCCCGAAATTTGAAAGTTGGCGATTTAATACTCACGTGGCTCGAAAAGCACGTAAAACCGTTGGTCCTGCGCCTGATCTCTCCGCATTCGTGTCGGATTGCCGTCCCATCGGACTTTGAGAGTAAAGGAACAAAGAGTGCACCTGTGTTTGAGCACATAATCTCCGTTGAGATTGATCAACGTGGCCGAAATCGGTCGGGAGGCTATTATCACACTAATATAATAAAGGAGAAAGTTTATGAGTGTGTACAAACACACTCACAAACTTTCGCCCGCAAAAATCTCGATGCCGCCGTTAGAATATCGGGATAAAAAGTATCCTATGTGATGTGTTAATCCAGGGTGTCAGCTACCTCCATACCAAATAACAAACGTTTATTACTTCTTCGCGCACAAACGGTTGGACTAATTTTGATAAAGTTTGGTATGGAGGTGGCTGACACCTTGGATTAACACATTCGATACTTTTTATCCCGATATTTTCATGGGATCGAGATTTATGCGGGTAAAACCGCGGGGCACAGCTAGTTTATTATAAGAGCTCAACTGTCCCAATTGAGACACAATCACTTTTTCTATTGTCACCAAACTTAATAAGCTTGCCTGGCAGACGAGCGGCCAACGTAGCTCCAACCGTTTTAATGTAACCCACATTATATAAATTGATTGAGCAAACATTTTATGTTATGCAGGTGGACTATACGCTGGTGCCACAGCTGGAGGCAACGTTAACGCTGCTGCAGGTCTTGGAGGCGTCGTAGGTGCAGGCAAAGCAGTAGGCGGAGGCTACTCCACAGCTCAAGCAGGAGGCAAATCCGCTACCTCTGTCTTGGTAGGTGACAAAGCCGAAAAAGCTAGGAGAAAAGAAGAAAGACGAAGACTAAAAGAGTTGAACAAACTTCTCAAAGAGCTGAAAAGTCATTGATTGGTGGAGGATTCTATATTATTTATGTACAACCTACCCTCTTTCATAAACGTTCTATAAGAGATATTTCTGCATTTTATAACAGTTGAGTATGATTTTTATTTCAGTATTTACCTATAGCTATTGAAACATTAATAAATACAGCGGGTAAGTTTCGTATGCAATCTTATCGAGCGTTTATGGATCAAGTTAATGTTAATGGAGGGTATTAATCGTAAAATAATATCTTCTTTTATACTCTTAAATTAATACTCATTTTATTCAGAAATAAATATCTAACAAACAATGTGTTATCATTAAAATATCAATGGGAACTCCTTTCTATCGGATCATGGCTGGTATCTCGTCTTTCTACTATTCAGTCATCAAAAATCTGCTACGAAACGTGACGGTGAGAGTAAGGGGTGGTTACTTACTGGAATAAGGTAAAAGTACCATGTTTTCTCTGTGCATGCACTCACAATGCACGTCCATTTGTCATTTCGAGTCTCATTTTTGGGACCCCATTTTTCACTTTCCCTGTTACGCCGCAAAATACCTTGCATGGTGCTTTGTAGGATGCTGTGTACCCAAAATATGTACAATGATCAACACTTTTATATAAAAAGTCCATCATTATAGATGTTTTAAAGTCATGCATGACATGAACTTTAAACAAATTAAACAAAGAAACAAACGTTAAAAATTAATTTTATCATTGCAGGGAGGTGAATCAAACGTATCAGGATCATCAGGATTTTCAATCTCGGCCCACAAATCTATTGGAGTACCAGCCACAGTGGTAAAAGAAACGAAAGTGTCTGTAATTCCTGTGGAAGAAGTCAAAACGGTATCCAAGAGCGTGGATGGAGAAGCAAAATTCGAGGCTGCTAATGAAATTACCCCTAGTGCAAATGCTGATTTTGAAGCAAACGCACACGTTAACGTTAACGCCCAGCCAGGGTTTGTAAAAGAAGTGAGTACATGGAAAGGACCATACTTTCACACACGTAAAGTTCCTCAGTTTCATTTTCAAGATATAATGAGTTCTTTGTTTAGGAGTCCACAGAGAAGTTATGGGCCACCGATGTGGGTGCCTCCACCACAATATAATTATATTCAGCAGGTTCGTTGAAATCGTCTTTGGTGAATTTGTAATGCACCCAGAGGCTTGAAGACAGCTGCGAACATCTTTGCACCTTGTTCATAATAACACATTTGACTTCCACTAGTGCATTACTATATCTACGTGACATTTGCTAACCTATATGTGTTATTTGTCTAGGTGCCAATCATGATTACAAATGCTACCAAATCAAATAAAAAAGATAACACTATTAGACAATACACAATAATAAATAACCCTGAACAGTTACTTCTTGATTAAAAAATTATATAAGTACTTTTCATATTTATCTATTCACAGAACATAGGTAAACATTCACAAAAACTTTTGGTTTTATACAATTTTGATAAACAATTTGAGATATAAAATCTTCCAATCTCAGTAGGTCTCAGCTTATGTTTTTAGTTATTACTTTAAAAAGAGTCGTTTTCAATTTTTCATGTTTTTGTTTATCGATGAATGTTCCTAAATCTCTAACAGGTGCAAATTACGCAGTTTTAACCACATGAGTAGATTTAACCTCCTTTTTACTTCAATACTTACATCGACATTAACGCTTTCTCTGACGCCATCAATTAAAACGGATCTATTTTTGCAAAGGTACACGTTGAACCTACACCAGTAGAAACTGTATACGTTCGTAAACACAAGCCTCACAGACATCACTTACACAAGACCGTCTACGTTGGCGGATATGCAGGACTTGGTGGTGACGTAGCTGCTCCGGAGACAAAAACAGTCTACAAAACTGTGCAGCCAATAGAGAAGAGAGTTGATGTTGATGTTGAAGCACATGGTGGAGCAGGAGCTAATATCAACGGAGAACACTACGGACCAGGCAAAGTTGTTACTTTCGGTAACAGCAAAGAGGTCGTCGTCAATGCAAACGCAAGACCGAGTACTTTCTTCCAGGATATTTTCAATGTGAGTATATACAATTTCTCCTGTAGTCAATCTTATTTAACGTTGACACAATATGTCGTCTTCGCTTCTATAAATATTATTGACACGACTCTATCTGCCATCATCTCAGTATGTTATTATGTTTGCCATCGTGGTGAAAGGATTAGCCAATCAAGAGAATTCGATTACCCAGGGTGCGCCAGACGTAACAAAAGGACGGAGGGACGTCACTCGGGGAGGCTCCATGCACCCTTCTTTTTATTTTTATTGTTTATTAATCAAAATCAAAATATAAACAAATCCTTGTTGAACAATTAAACATACCACACAAATCATCGCGCGTTTAACAGCGGTATGGCCTTTCGGTGTGTATGCGGTGTCTCTCCACAGACAATGGCTCACTTCCCATCTTGCACCGCATGTCACCTATTTACGTGAGGACCTAATGGCTGCGTCAGCGAATGGTATCCACGTTATGCTAAATTTTGGGCCTAACCAATTTAAAAACAATGTTTATTTTTCGTGCTATTTTTGCCATCGACAGGCTAAAAAGATCATGTCAGTATTCGCTCCCTCTAAAGCCATTTTATATTTTGCTATCTATCCACCGTGTAGTGATTATTTATATGTATATACATATTTGAAACTACATTAAGGGTGTAGGTAGGTATGTCCTTTTGGTGTAACGAATGAATATTTTGTCTTTTGCAGATCCCTATTTCGACTTTGAAGGCAGTGAGCGGTTTTCTGTCAAATACCGCTGCAAATACTGGTATTTCAGTACAAAAGTCCGCTACATTCAAAGCAGGTGGTTACTCTGGTGTCTCTGGAAATGCTGGATATTCCGGCTATTCTAGTTATTATTAAAAATAAACTTTAAATTATTTTATGTTTAGAGCTTAAGTTTTATACAATTACTACAAGTGAGGGGTACCAAGAAAATGATTTGTAATAAAGACATTTCTATAGAAAGTAACATAAAAATGCAAATAAGTTTTTTATTTTAAATTCAAGTTGATTGAACTTGTTAATTAACATCATAATGATGGCTATTAAAAGTCTGCAACTAAAGTATGCAGCTAAAATGTCTCTGGGGTAATAACATTAACAGGGGGTTTATCAAATTTTATTAGAATAGTAGTACCTTCTGTAAATAATGAAAATATTTTACGTCGCTGTTACAAATTGTGATAAGCCTTATAAGCGACCTGCAGGGAACGACTCACTATAATCTTGCCCTCTCCTTTGCCCTCATAATCTTCATGATATTTTTATCTGTTAGCTTTTATTACGGTTTTATTTTTACGAGCACCCCCTTTTGTAGCAAAACGCCTTCGTTGGACTTATTAAAAGAATAGATAAATTCACACAAAATAACAGCTGCATCAAATTCCGTAAAATTGCTGGGTTTGTTTATTTAAATTTAAGTGTAGGTAATAAAAATAAGAATTTATTTTGACAGTAATGGCGTTGCCCTTTCTTGCTAATTTAACTCTTCGCTCAAATTTCTCTATTTCTTCGAAATAATGTGACTTGATTAATATTAAACGTAGGCATACCTTCATTCTAAAATATTTTGAAGTTCAAATTCAATTACATTACAAACTCTTTTTTATCCCCAAAAACATGAAACCGATGTTTTGATAGGTTAAGTAAATTATTGCCAATGTGTAGCGATTAAAAAGATATATTGTGACATTTATTAGTAATAAAACGATCTGTTTTATTAGATATACATCTAGTATCTATAAATTTGCTGAAAAATTCACATTGTGACTTTATTTTTGTATCGAATCTACCAACTTTATATACAGTATTAATTTTATTGTTTCGTTTCCATCATTGCTTGGTAATTCTTTATAATCTTCATCTGTTAATTAGGTTTTAGTAGTTATATATATATAGTTGCTATAAGATTCCTGTTGTGATTAACGATTTCTCATAAAATTCTGCCTTTCCTACAGACTCAGATATAACATCGAAGCATGTTCCTCCATCATCATCATCATCATCAGCATCCGAGGCTCATATCTCGGTTCAGACACCGAATGCCTCCACATTTATAGATGACATATTCTCTGTAAGTGCACGATCATAAGTCTAATTCATTACTGTTTTGTGTAATTTGCATGATTTTTGCATGTCTTTATGATTTTATAGAATTCAAATGTTTGAGTTTTTTCGCAGAGTTTTTCGCACAGTATGTTATACACGTTTGATGTTCAAAAATAATTTTCGCAAGTTTTTTAAAGGCTAATCCACTCTTAGATCATAAATCTTCTGTCAAATTTAATAATAGTTGTGGTGAATTGTAAACCAAATAATAAACAACAAATAATCATGATTTGACATAGGATTTGTAAATTGATTAAATTTAATTGGTTTTTGACACTGGGAGCAGAACAAAAAGCTACATAATTTATCCGCCTATGACGCTTGTTGGGTTTGGCAAAGAAGTTTACTATAGGATAATAGAATCCTCGTATTATTCATGTCCTTCTATTGAATAGTTTTATCACCTGCAACTGAGACATCCGTTGTAAGTTCAAATAGTTAAAAACTAAAACCAATGGTTGATTTCCCAGCTGTGGCTGAAAATGTGTTAAAAAGAAGGTGAATGTGGGTAAAAGTTTTACGACACGAATATTCTTATAATTTTAATTTGTTGGCTGAAGTGGTTATGGTGATATAATAATTATATATGGAAACGGTACTAACGATTTTATATATATTAGTAACACTAACAAACGGATCGGTTTATGCCCTATGTACATGGTGTTATTTTTTTATCAAGGTTATGAAAAGGGTGTGTGTCTGGTCTGGTAAGTATCTACTGCTTTGTACTTAAATGCACAATTTTATAATTTTTGATAACATGCCGTTTGAATCTTTATCTCATAATACTTTATATTTTATAGATACCAATTAACACTCTGTCGGCTGTAAACAAATTTTTAGGAAACAACGTTGCTGGAAGGAAAAGAGTTCAGGTACGTACGTACTTTATTTATTTTAGTGAAATAGGAAAATTTTGAAAGCTGCATTAAATGGATTTCAACACCGCAGGCGAAATTAATGGAAGAAAAGGATTTAGATAATCTTTTTTTTTCCAATTTTATTTTTAATAACGAAACATCACACTAAATTGGAAAATTGTACGTTCTATTTCTATTCTGCATTGATTTTTTAAATAACTCTGCACACATTGATGATGCACCTTTCATAGTGCAGCTCAAAATTGGATTTGGAGAGTTTATTAAACTGGGCAAAAACTAGCGTTGTAGTGATGCTGGGATGAAGACTTAGGTCCAGCAGTAAATTTCGTTAGGTTAATATGATGATATTATGACTATCTCTCCGACTAGGAATAACAGCGATTTTTAGCATACCTACATCTCCGTACTGCAGAAAGTCCTTTATAATGCGCACAGCAAAAGAGTGGAACTATCTACCTGCGTCTTTGTTTCCAAGCGCATACAACCCGAATCTCTTCAAAGTAAGAGTGAACAGGCTTCTTCTGGGTAAGCTCACTCCATCGTAGACTTTGTCTCTGTCACCTCTGACCTAGACTAGAGTCAAGAGCAAACCTATTTCAAATAAATAAATAAAAGTATTTCAACACTAATTCAAAATCAAAATAATCATTTAAACCTCCCACCCAGGTGACATCAGAAGTAACCGGGGAGCCAACCAGAATCAGGCTCGGACCTCACGCTAGGAGGAGGGCAAACAAGCAAGTGGTTATAGTCCAGGAGTCAGCAGAGCAAAAACCTGAAGAATCTAATTAAAACTATTACTTAAAAAAGCTTTAGTACCTGAAGTTTACAACTCAAATATTTGACTTCCTTACGGGAAGATAAAATTGTACAAAATTGTGTTGCAATTATTTAAATATCTTAGTATTATATTATTAAACAAAATAAATTAAATTAGTTGTTTTTTTTTATTTCTTCTTGTTGATTAGACCAAAAATCCTAGATCCAGACCAACGCAACGTACTGAAGACAAACACTTAGTTTCTGCCAGATACTTAAGTCCCAAGTTACTGTTCTACTGACTCAATAAAGAAATTAAATGTTTATTTATGTAAGTAGATATTTTAAGATACTCTTACGCTGGCTGTAAAAAAAGATGCCCGGTAGGATTTGGTGGAGGCCTTTGTTTAGGGGTGGGACAGTGTAGACTTATGAAAAAAAAAGATGGCGCCTGCCTATCCTTGCTGATTGAACCCTGAGAAGAAATGCCGAAACAAACTCAGAGGTTATGGCCTCTTTTCACACCTAATCCAGGCAATGTGTTACCTATTAGGTTTCACCGAAGAACAGGGTAGGCTATTTAAAAACAAAACCAGTATTTCTCTTTCATTAGAAAATACCCATCACATAGCCATAAACTACGCATTCTGTACATGAAACTAAGTAACATTGCATAAAAATAATTGCTGGGAAACGACTTTTATTTTTGGTGTAAATATTGTCTGTTTGCGGTAGTACGCATAGTCCAGTCATTATAGTAAGTTCACCTCGGAATTCGAGATACCCAGCTGTAAGTCTGTAAATACTTGTATATTGACACCCTAAAAATTGTCTCAAAACCTACATATGGTAGGGTGTACGCAACTATTAAATTTCAAGGTCAAAGGTCACAAAAATCGATTTTTTGCGCTTTTTTTGTAAATATCTCATTTCCTATGAGTTTTTTGCTATTTGTATTTATGATCAATATTGTAGAATACAAAATTCTCTACAAATTTTGTTTAGAAAAATTGTTCATACGGTGAACCGTTTTCGAGATAGAGGGCGGAGAGCGCGCGGTCACAGCATCACTTCAGGTCAACCGGTGCCTCCGGTCGAAAACGCGCCATATATAGTTGATGAACTATTGATAAATCAATGATTATAAATATTTGTCAATTTTTATTAACTATTATATTATATTTTATAATTTTCTTCATGCATTAAATCTATATCTATTCAATTATACTGATAACCGTTGACTAAAATTAAAAAAATAATTAAGGGAAAAACTTAAATGATAATATAATTATATTCCCATTTACACTAATGACATTTTAAATAGAAAATAATTAAGTGCATCTTCGTTAAAATCTGTAAAGGTGGTAAAAAGGTGGTAATGGTAACCCCAGGTATGGGGTTGGTCAATGCGAAACAATTTTCTGGAGCCTATCATGACAATTTTGCCACCTGCTCCAGAAGATTTGCTAAATACAATTTTCTGCAACTGCAAGAGTGGTTGTGGTTCGCGATGCAGATGTAGGAAAGCGGGCTTGCAATGCTCTTTAGCTTGTGGCCAATGTAATGGACAAGCTTGTCTCAATGCTCTACCATATCAAAGCGACATTAACGAAGATGGAACCTTTGACCCCGAAATCATGGAAGAACTTGAGACAAATGTCGTTGAAGACGATAATGAAGACCAGTTTGAAATTTACCAGTAGCCGGAAGACGACGATCAAGAGGAAGAAGATGATTAAAATTATAAATTGTAGTTTTTGTACGCTTTATTCCATTTTTTTACTTTTAATAAAAATAAATGTATTGAATGATATTTTTTAATAAAAAGATTAATTCATAATTTATTTGTTTTTTTTTTCATCATGTAAGAAGTTATTAATACCTATTACTTAATTAGGTTAAAATTCAAATATAATTCCTATATTTTCATTAACAATTCTGCAATTACATGGGCAGGTAAGTGTTGTTAAATAAATTAATACTGAATAAAAAGTGGATAGGTTAGGATAAAAATGATAAGATATAATATAATAGTTAATAAAAATTGACAAATATTTATAATCATTGATTTACCGATAGTTCATCAACTATATATGGCGCGTTTTCGACCGGAGGCACCGGTTAACCTGAAGTGATGCTGTGACCGCGCGCTCTCCGCCCTCTATCTCGAAAACGGTTAACCGTATGAAAATTTTTTCAAAAAGAAATTTGTAGAGAATTTTGTAGTCTACAATATTGATTATAAATACAAATAGCAAAAAACCCATAGGAAATGAGATATTTACAAAAAAAGCGCAAAAAACCAATTTTTGTGACCTTTGACCTTGAAATTTAATAGTTGCGTACACCCTACCATATGTAGGTTTTGAGACAACTTTTAGGGTGTCAATATACAAGTATTTACAGACTTAAAGCTGGGTATCTCGAATTCCGAGATTCTTACCTAATTTAAGCTTAAATGACTGGACTAGCAATGTAACATACTCAAAGGTTAGGCTATGAGTGCATGCAATGATACAGGGGTCGTATTTGAAATTGTGTTGTAACATTAAAAACTGATTTGCGTAAAAAAAAAAGTCAGTAAAAGTTGTAATTTTGATCTTTAATATCTCCGTAACCGGAAGGGTCCCATGTATGGTCTACTAAAAAAAAAACTGGGAGTATAAGTGACTCTCGGCTTTGATAAGTGTCTTTTTACACCCCATCAGACAACATCAAGGAAGGATCTAGTTTGTAAGGGTAGTTACATGCCGAAGATGCTCGCGATCGCGGTCGCTATCTCGATACCTCGATATTTCTACATGGATAGCGGTGCGAATATATCGGTTCAGTCGTAACTGAAAGCCCAGTTACCCAGTCCTGTGTTATTGCTGTACTCTACCTGCTCCAGAAGAACAAGTTGAACCGATTTGACCAATCACGAGTCAGATCACATTGATGCTTGCCATCGACCGCGATGTAAAAATGGGGTGTGGCTGTGTCATGGACACGGCCGTGTTTTGTACATGAATACGAGTAGGTTAAGGATATTGATCCAGTTTCGTTATAGAAGTAATTTTATCATTCACTTGCATAATTTAAACCACCCCATAAGATGTACTTCCACCGTCGTTGATCCGCTCGGCCACATTCATTCTTTTACGCTCCCAGCACTGCTGGACTTAGTTACATGGTATTTTATTGATACCTTTCGATTGCTCTTGAAAAGCCCTTCCCAACCGTATACGATTTCTGTATTTCGATTTGGCGTTTTGACGCGTATAGGCCGACATTATATATTTTTTATTTATTTTAACGTTTTGTTTTAATGTTTTGTATAAAATCGATAGATATTGACGAGAGCTGACGATTGAAACTTAAACGAACGTCGTAGCTTTTCCGAGTCAAAAGTTAGTAGAAAGTAGAAATCTCGATATACAGCAAAATTACCTCAAAATGGCGGCGCTTCCCCCTCCGCCGCGCGCGATGCGTCATAGTCCTAACTTCACGTAATGAATTCTTTGATCCTTTAGCTATCCAATGGTGTAATTTAATTCAGGATGGAGATGACAGATATGAAGCTGTAATACCAAACTCTATGCCCCGATTTTGTTATCATTGGTTTTTTTGACTTTCCCCCCATTATGGAAACAATTTTAAAGACGTATTCACGTCGAAACACTAGTCTTTGTTTTCATGTACAGACGCCAGCACATCAACCTACTACAATCTGTCAAATTTCTTTAATAGATTTTCAACTTTATCGCTGAAGCAAAATATTCAAAGTTGATTGGGAAATTTTGACAGTTTCGGGTAGCTTGATGTGCTGGCGTTTGTACAGGCATCGAGGTTAACCCCAAGCAGCCCGCGATGTATTGCAGTGAGGTTTCCTTTGGCATGTGCGTGCCTATCTATTAGCATGCATTTGAAATTAAAATGTTCCTTATATAACGAAGGTGAGTTAAGAAAGACGTATTGGGACGTGTATTATATACGTATGTAAAAGGGTGAAATTGGGAATGAAAGTTTGTATGGAAGTTCGTAATTTTTCAATGAGAAATCCCATCGGGCATACGGCGGAATTTAAATAAAACAATAAGATTACACAGAGCTGTATGTTTATTTTGTCTCCACTTTCACTAATGAAAGATTTCAACAATCGTATTAATTATTCTTAACCACGTAACGTGACTTAAAACAGAAACTAGTCCCTGTATTTTTGTACATACTGAAAAACACGATTGTTTCACCGATCTCTTTAATAGGAAAATAATAAGCTCCTGAATCCAACCTGCTTAAATCCATTTTTTCAAAAGAATAGCTCCCTTTATATAACTCACAGGTTTTGAGATTATATCTGATGTTAGCTGACATTAGAACGATCCTGGGTATCACACTTTTACAGGTTAACTTTTTAAAAGTATTCATGTGCTTTATCACGTTGCCAGGTCTCTCGATGGCAGTTTTTATTTTCCAAAAATATCCTTTCAGGTTTTCCTTTATCGTCAAATTTCCTCTAAAATAGATTACACCACTTTTATTGTAAGGCTGGACGCTGAGCTCAACCATTGGATTACTTTCATATGGTGGTTCAGGATTACTACATATTTCATTACTACGCAGCGTTATTTTTAACATCATTGATGACACTGATACTATGAATTGAATTAAAACCATTGTTAGAATAAATTTCCATGACGGCTTCATAATAATTTTGGTTAACCATGTACAAAACGTAATGATTGTACTAAAACCAAGGTTCAAATAGCAATACCAATTGGATCCAGCAGTGACCAATTAAAATACATTCTAAATCTCATTACGTACGATTTTCAAAACATCATGCTATATTTAGCAGAGTTTATTGCTACTCATTTCTTTAAAATAAGGTTTAAAAATAACAAGTTCTAAACATTTATGTCCGCATCAAAATACAGTGATCGATTCAAAATTTTCCCATTAAGGATCTTTATGACGAATATCATTTTTGGCTCTGAAAATATTTTGAAGAGTAAATTGTAATATTCATGCTGGTATATCACTGAATACTTTCTTCAAAATAATAATTATAAATAATTTAGTCTTTTAGGGCACTGATTTAAATCGGCAGTTGTTTATTGTAGTTTTGGTAAATAAAAAATTACAAAATGCATCTTTATTAATAAGTTCGGCAGTAAACTAAATAAAAATGAGTCATAACGAATATTTAAATGTGTAATTAAATAAATAATTGAGCAGACAAATTACTGAATGGATAGTTACGTGAGGGCAGTTAACAAATCGGAATTATTCGGTAAGAAATCTATCACTATCACAGTTCTAACGTAAACTAGCCAATTTGGTCGGAGTGCCCTAGTACAGTTACTGCGACCAACTGGGTACGCGCTTGGTTTGTCACCACGGAACAGATAATATGGTATCCTATACCTTATTATCTGTTCCGTGTTTGTCACAATTCCAACCTAACCTATGTACTGCCGAACCATTTATCTAAGTGTGCTGCACTCGCCAACAGCAACACCCCTTGACGCCCGCCGTCGACGAATGTCGGCGGCTGCAGTTGCCTCTGCCGTTAATGCATGCCGCTCGTGTGTATGCACACTAACCGCCCATTCCATCATTTTTACCGTGCATTAATTTATTACACTAAGTACTTGAGTATTTTTTGTACAGACATATAGTCTAGGATAAAATAACCGACCGACAGTTTTCTTTTTATTACTGTTCATGTTTTACTGGGACACTGATTTACCAACAGCCTAAAATTAAATTACTTCCCTTTATTTTTTTCAAATTATCATAATAACTTACTTATAATTTTTACAAATGTTATTTAAACAATAGGGAGGCCTATTGTTTAAATAACAGTTGTAAAATTATAACTCGTTTTTCAGGAATCAATTCATCTCACAACCCATTTTTAGTAGACTAGGTAGACCTCAAAAATAGTCAAAGCTAATTAATTTTTCCTTTATACTATTAATAAAAGACTTTTTCGCAGAATTTTTGTTTTTTTTTTTGGGAATGGCATCTCGCAGTTCAACCTGTGAGGTTGTCGTCTGCTTAACCGGATTTTTTGTGGATGCCTCAATAAATTAAGGTCTCCAGCCAGGGCTTAAAACAAACTTAAAAACTAAGCGACTACACGCTAAGGGCACCCCTTGTGGGGTTAGAGCATTTTTATTATGCCCTGATTCATAATAATCAGACGAACGAAGACAGTGGGCAAAATAGAAGCCAATCAGACTTTGTCAGTGTTCGTAAAGTGGTTAAATATTTAAACAAAATAAATAAATAAAAGCCCATTTGGTTTTCTTTTCTAATACGATTACACCAGTTTAAAGCATGTTGAGAGTTCTGTGAAAAAAGTAATTAGAGTGTCGTTAGTCCAGGGTAGTTGTATAATAGAGGTAAGTGGACGCAATCGATTTTAGTTGCTTCCTTTGATTATGTCGCAAGTCTTATGGCCATACTTTATAGTTGACATTCCAAACACAAGTTTAAAAAAAAATTGTAGGACAATACTTTAAAATCGTTTTCGTAAATAATTTTGCCGTATTTTTCGAATCCTTTTTTGTATCTCCATACATATCCGGACAAGTTTTCCAGGACACTGAGATGTTAGCATTAGTTATCACTATTGTTGAACACAGCAATGTTGACTTCAACCTTTTTCATGAAAAGGTTGAAGGTTGAAAGGTTCGTATGGTGGATCTGGATCCGGGCTCGCCACCTTTGTAAATCATTTTGTACTTCATGCAAAACACAATAGAAGACAGAGGATATAAGAAAATAATTGCACCAAAAATAGATTTCATATTTACAAAGTACCTATTATTTTTAGACTGAGTACTTCTATACTACTGATGTACTGAGTTCTGATTGACAGGCTCATTAGTATGTTATTTGTGTTATAGCAGTTCTATTCCTAATTACTTTATCTATAAAACAAATTTACAGACATTGAGCACATTGCAGCACATACACGCTAATGACCTAGATTACCCTTCCCCCCTCTTCACTGATGTGATAGAATGCTCTTTAGCGACAATTCTTCTCTGATCATCAAACACGTTTTTAGGTAAATATTGATATTACTATTGACCATTTTATATATAATTATGAATTTTAGTGAGGAGGTCAGTCAATTGGTTCTCAATAGAGCAAACTGGAAGGATTTGCACCAAAAAAAAGTTGTTAAAGAAGAACGTCGAAAAAGGAAAAAAAAATATCAGCTGGATCTAGGATCACAGGAACACCAGTATATTAATTAGACTTTAGTAAACAGAATGCGGGATTGTATACATAAACAGGTTTCGTTAGGCTTATAGAAACTTAAGTAGAATACGTTTATGCCAAATCGCCTCGTTGGTAAGAAATTTACAGCACGATCCAATGTAGCTACTTCCAATTTGTTTAAAGAATAATTCCCTTTGAATAATGCGCATGTGTTACGGTCAAACCTCATTGTAGAAACTTCAAAAATTGCTTTAACAATAAAACTTTTGCAGGTCAATCCTTTGAAGTCGTTTTCGTAATATACTTTTCCAGATCTTTCAAATCCAATTTTAAATCTCCATCTATACCCATACAAATTTTCTCTGACAGTGAAGTTGGCATTGTAGTATATGTTCTCACTATCGGTTACCACAGCAATGGTCATATCAATTTTTTTATTTTGTTCGTATGGTGGGTCCGGATCCATGCAGAGTTTATGACCTTTGTAAACCATTTTATACTTCACGCAAAACACAATCGATAGAAGTTGCAAGACCAATATTGCACAACATTTATATTTCATATTTGATCAAAATATGTACGTTACTATTAATGTCACAGTTGCAATAGACAAATTATTTGCTGTTTCGTTTAAATCATAATAGTTACCGATTAAAATCAAGTCAGTAGATACGAAACAATTTCACAGCCAACGAGCACATAAATATATTCAAATGTTGTACTATCAGTAGGTAAATAAATTGCGAGTTAACTAGTTCCTTTCTGTTTACAAAATACCTGTACAAGTAGATAAAATATTTTAAGCCATTTGGTTCCAGTGACAATACAAATCTTTGCAGCAGGTGCAGCAGAAGCAGAAGTACAAGCTGATACCTACATTGAGAAACAGCATGTGTGAAATTCTCTACTATCACATAAATTAAAGCACACGCAAACACATATTATGACACACAGTGCTAGAACTTTATAAAAAGGCTGTAGCTGAATCTAGATTAACATTTTCGAGAAAATGTAGGAACTGAAAATTCAACCTACACACACCACTACTTACATACTCACAATCACTCTACAACCACAGACACACAGACGCACACACATTCCTACACTGTCAATAAACCTACCTAAACTTTTTTGAACAACTACTAATTAAAAGTGCAGGAATGTGCGTTTAAAGCGCGTTATTAAACTGAGTCTCATCAAATAGTCAGTTCTAGCAAGACAAGGGTTTTCCCATACTCAGATTTAACAAGCCTCAGTTGGTTTTAATAGCTCTTCTCCAATGTAACATATGACACTCGGAAACGGGTAGTAAATATTGTTAGAGTTTTCTGACAGCAGAAAGGGCGGGGACATAACGTCGCTGCGATGACGCTGTCAGTGGAGGGGTTGACACACTATAAGCCGTGTGCTCACTCGCCTCTGGCACTCTTGCTGCGGAGCTCGGACGGGACGGACGCGTACTAGTGATCGTATTGAATTATTTTCTTGTAACGGTTTTTGTAATTTAAATAAATAGTTGTGTAGGCCGTGTCGTGTTTTCTTTTTAAAAAAACTGTCCTCACTTCTGGTTTCTAAGATCAGAAGTGGGATTCGTTTCAACTACACGCGACTTAGATCGTTCGCCATCTTTTTAACCGAAAATAGTGTTTTTGGGACTGTTTAAAATTTTTTTTCACGTGTTGTTGATTTAGTCCGTGATTAGATTCTGTGCATTTTAACATGATCGCCACGTGTTTCTACTCTCAAATTTCACGTTGGCGCCGGGATAGTTCGTATGGACGTCGGGATAGCCCTCGACGCGACCCTTTGGATGGAGTGCTGGTTCGATCGAGCGCTTTGGGGGAGCGTTTGCCTTCAGACGCTATACGTGCGTCTACTCCCGTGTCGTCGCATCCGGGCGGCGCTCCGCCGCTGACGGCTTCGGTGGTTGCCGGGGCACCTGTTGCCGCTGGTGCGGAGACGTGTGCTGCGGATGGAGCCGTGACCGCTGAGACATCGCGAGAGGCTGATGCTGCGGACAGGCTTGTGGGGGCACTTTCTTCCCTAATTCAAGTAAGATCTAAACATTACTACATTTCTAATTTTGACCCCAATGTGACTTTGACATGTGGTGTGTGGAAGTCGACAGTGGACGCGAGATATGTCAATGGGACGATCGGGAATGTCCACTTCGTATGTATGCACTCTTTTTGTTTGTTATTCCCCCGGGTTTTATTCAGGCTCAGGTTTAAATTGGCACTGATGTTTTAAATCGTAGTGGAGTTATGTATACTACAACAAATAACTCACTACGGTTAGTCAAGGTTTCGCACGTAAACAACGTGTTGACTGTAGAATCCCCTAAGATAAGGACATCCTTAGTAGGTGACGAAAAAGAGTGTTTGTTAGCTCTGTTAAACGAGTATTCTGATACGTTAACTACCGGTACAGCGACCTCTACAGTAAACACTGGTTGTGTGGAAATAAAAGTTATAGTGACATCCCAATTTACTATCGATCTTATAAACTCTCCGTAGACGAAAAGCGTCGCGTTCGCGAGATAATGATTTGATTAGTAAGGGAATCATTCGCGAGTCGCTGTCTAATTACGCGAGTCCTATCATCCTCGTTAAGAAAAAGGATGGGTCTGATAGAATGTGCGTAAATGCCACTATTAAAGAGCGATTTCCGCTACCGTTAATCGACGATCACATTGACAGACTGGGCAGTTTTAAATTCTTTACAAGTCTTGATATGGCAACAGGCTTTCATCGGGTGCTGGTTACTCTATTAGTAAAACGGCATTCGTAACGCCTGAAGGGCATTACGAATATTTGAAAATGCCTTATGGGCTCGCTAATGCACCTATTGTCTATCAAAGAATCATCTCCAAAATCCTGAAGCACCTGCTGGATACCGGTAAGGTCTTGATTTATATCGACGATGTGTTAATAATGTCGAATTCTGTCGGTGACGGTCTGAAAACTTTGCGAGAGGTATTAAAAACACTCGCTGAGGCGGGATTTTCAGTGAATGTAAAAAAATTCACGTTCTTAGACAGAGTTAGAATACCTAGGCAGGCTTATTGGTCACGGCCAGGTACGGCCGAGCTCTAGTAAAACTGGAGCTTTAGTGAAGTTTCCTAAGACCATAGAATCTTGGACGAAGTCCGAGGTACCCTTTTCGGTGGTTCACACTGACGTCCTTGGTCCCCAACGGAGTCAAACTGTTTCTGATACATACCTACTCTTTGTGATAGATGCTTTTACTAAGTACTGTCTGTAACATACATTTTATCACGCCTGAAATGCGCCGTGAAAACGGGCAGGTCGAGCGGTGTTACAGGACGGTTCTCAACATGTTGCGAATAGAGGCGAACAACAAGGGTGCGCAGTGGTCCGATGCGTTGTGGAAGGTGCAGCTCACCTTAAACATAACGAGGCAAGCCACAATCCGCATCTCGCCTCTACAGCTGTTGACTGGCGTTGAAGGGACTACTCCAGTGCTGAGGTCTCTTGTGCGAGACGTCGCCGTCAGGCGTGCATTTGCCGTCGGCGGCTTCGTGCTCGTGAGCGGAGGCTCGTAGAGCGCACGGAGGCTGGACTAGGGGATGCGTGGTGCGTACAAGGTGGTGCGTGCACTGCCTCATCACCGTTACGAGCTGGAACTGCTTGCCGGGTCATATGGCAAGACCCAGTCAGCTGCAGAATACATGGGGCTGTGGCGAGGCGAGTGGACACTTGCTCAGCCTTCTATGAGGGTGGTGAGTGACGACGACGACATGCGAACTTTGGGCCTCTGTCGTGGTTACATGTGTGACATGCGAACTTTGGGCCTCTGTCGTGGTTACATGTGTGACATGCGAACTTTGGGCCTCTGTCGTGGTTACATGTGTGACATGCGAACTTTGGGCCTCTGTCGTGGTTACATGTGTGACATGCGAACTTTGGGCCTCTGTCGTGGTTACATGTGTGACATGCGAACTTTGGGCCTCTGTCGTGGTTACATGTGTGACATGCGAACTTTGGGCCTCTGTCGTGGTTACATGTATGACATGCGAACTTTGGGCCTCTGTCGTGGTTACATGTATGACATGCGAACTTTGGGCCTCTGTCGTGACTACATCTATGACATGCGAACTTTGGGCCTCTGTCGTGACTACATCTATGACATGCGAACTTTGGGCCTCTGTCGTGACTACATCTATGACATGCGAACTTTGGGCCTCTGTCGCGACTACACCTATGACATGCGAACTTGGGGCCTCTGTCATACCCTGCCATGAAATCCATAACAGCTTATTACTCCTCATATGAATTTACTACTTCATGAATCCATATATGCGAACTTGGGGCCTAGGTATGTGTTCATGTGGGTGACACGCAAACTTGGGGTCTCTGTCATATAAGACTATGGAGTGTGTGGGGCGTTATGCTTTTCATGTGTATTTAACTTTTTACGGGTGTTCGACTGACGGAAGCCCATCATTCGAATTTACTCGCTTTTAGTTTTGTGAAGTTGCTTATGATCATAAGCACTTTTACTTTACACACTTTACTTGTGGGCGCTTGAGTACACGCTTGCGCCTGCAATGAGAGATCAGTTCAGGTAATACTCTTAGAGTTTACCATAGCTGTGACCTTCAATAACTTAATTGCTTTAAATTTAGCTTTCATGTATAACTGAAGGTCAAAATTAAACCTTGCTGGTCTCACTTTTTTTATAACGTGTTATGCTTTTCACATTGCAGAAAATGAGATAACAAATTGTGATCAAGACATAGCTGGGGCTAGCACGTCAAGTGGTTGCCAGGTGATGTTGATCACTGGAACCCCGATAGTGGTTGCCAGGTGATGTTGATAACTGGAACCCCGATAGTGGTTGCCAGCTATGTTGATAACTGGAACCCCGATAGTGGTTGCCAGCTGATGTTGATAACTGGAACCCCGATAGTGGTTGCCAGGTGTTTTTGATTACTGGAACCCCAATAGTGGTTGCCAGGTGACTTTGTTATTGTTTCAGTAGTGATTGAGGTCCGGAACTCTTTCACTGGCGTAACAATAACCTATCTGCTACCTATTTTGATATTATTGCTGGAAGTTGTAGTAAAACGCTTGTAGTTTCATTACAATTGATAGCTCCAAGTTAAGCTTTCAAACTGCTGTTGTTTTTTTTTTTTTGGTATGTTCCAGATGACGAGTCAAATGATGATGACCAGGCGCAAGGAAGCCTACCATTGGAGAATCCATCCAGTGGTGATCAGACGGGCGAGGAGCGGAATCCAGGAAGCCAAGCTGACGAGGACGTTCAGCTGTCAGGAGAGGCCGTGTTAGAGTTTTCTGACAGCAGAAAGGGCGGGGACATAACGTCGCTGCGATGACGCTGTCAGTGGAGGGGTTGACACACTATAAGCCGTGTGCTCACTCGCCTCTGGCACTCTTGCTGCGGAGCTCGGACGGGACGGACGCGTACTAGTGGTCGTATTGAATTATTTTCTTGTAACGGTTTTTGTAATTTAAATAAATAGTTGTGTAGGCCGTGTCGTGTTTTCTTTTTAAAAAAACTGTCCTCACTTCTGGTTTCTAAGAATATATTTATTTCCCTAGAATGAACTGTTTCGTCCAAAAGCACATTTGAAAAAACTAGGAAAAAATTTGTTAAATATATTTGGCCAAGAGGACGCAGTGGTTCTTCCATAAAAACAGAGTAGACAATATTAACATATTGTAGAACAATATTCGGGCCAATTTCTACTTTAATTCAGAATCACAAAATTAGTTAATAATTTAAGATTCCCTTTTACTAATATAAGGCACGTGCACTGATACAAAACACGTTTCCTTCGGTTGATAGTAAAATAAATAAAAAACATTGATCCTAAGCTGTCTTTTCGGATTTGCGATACAATCTAATTTTGTTATTTCAATTTTGTTAAAAGAATAATTTCCTTGGATGCCTCAGGGTCGAAATTTATTTTAGCCATTCCATATACCTACCTATTAGTCTAGCGACGCAGGTTTTGCAGGATAATCCTTTACAGTCAATTTCGTAAATTACGTTGCCTGACTCTGACAGAGAACAAAGCAAGAAGCAAGCTGAAGTGGCAATGGGCCGGCCATATTAAACGGATGACCATTGGGGTAGAGGTGTTCTTGAGCGGAGACCGCGAATCAGCAATTTAAAATAGGACGCCCTCAGGCTAGGTGGAGCGACGATCTTCGCAGGGTGGCTGGTGGCAGCTGGATGATAGTTTCCGAAAATCGATTTGAATAGCATGCAATAGGAGGCCTATGTCCAGCAGTGGACTGATGTAGGCTAATCATGTTGCCTGATTTCTTAAATTCATTTTTGTATCTTCATGAAAATCCGGATAGGTTTTCCTTAATGGTGAAGTTACGGTGACAGTTATAACTATTGTCAGCCACTGCAAGGATAAGCTCGAGATTTTTCTTCTTGTTCGTATGTAGGGTGGAACCGGGTTCAAGGAATTATTATAACTTTTGTATATCAATTTGTACTCTTGGCTAATGACAACAGTTTGAAGTTGCATTAGTAATATTACGCCAAATATTTTTCTCGTGTTTTTTTTTAGCATTTACTTTGTTAGAATTATGAAACTGTAGATACTATTAAATCGAGGAAATAATGGTTATCTGATAATGTTATGGTCACTGAACACACTCGAATGTTTCATTATCTCTTTGAATATGGAGTCAAATAATAACGATTACCGTGGGTATCTGTTTAAATACAGAGTGGCCAATTCAAAGTATGCTATAAATTAAGATTATTATAATTAGAAACCAAAATTATCAGATTTTTTTTCCATAATAATTATATAGAATATGAAAAATTATATCCACCAAATCTCCAACTTTTTGCTGGTTTAAATTTTGATCACTTTTCATCGTGTCCGTGTCCCTCCAAATTTTTTTCGTACTTTATTAGGTATTCGAATGTGAACAGACACAAATAATCTGCTTTTAGTGTTCAAAATTAACCACGATGTCTCTTTAGATAATCCCACAGAAAAACGTAGAACTTGTCTAATCTGGTGAATTTAGGGGTCAATTAATATCAACATTTCTTGGAATTTATTATTTGTATCGATTATGTTTAGTATTACTGCGATTTCTGGCTCCATCTTATTGGAACCACGTCTTTTTAGGTCTAACTGATTGGTTTGATGAAATAATAAATTGAAAAATCTTTACATTGTTGCGATTGCCAGTCGCAGTAACAGCAACACCTGTCCTCTACCCTCTTCAAAGAAACATTATGTAATTACTCAACCTAACCGGTCAAACAAAAATAATTTAGGGATCTACGTGGTCAAAAAATTATTCTTTTCCACAATAGTGAACATTTGGTTTATACCTATCCTCTATAAATAAAACTTGGTTACTCGTAGGTACTGATTTGTTGAAAAAAATTGGGGCGTTTTTCATTCCGCTTAGGAACTTTAGGATAACATTGCTGAGTTAATGCGGCATCATCGTATCATCGGTCTAATAAATTGTGCATAACGAATTTGCCACATTTTAACTAAATACATGGATATCAAACGGTTGTTTGTCAGATGTTTGTTCAAAAATTATAGCCATATAATTAAAATATACGGTGACCAGCTTGAACGTAAACAACTATAACAAAATAGTTGCTATCATTTTTGAACACAAATATTTTTCTTCCAAACACGTTCTTTTCATGCGCTTGTTGGTATGGTTATCCTCCGCAGTTTCATAATATAAACTATAACTATCGATATTTAGGCCTTTTTGCATATATTATATATTCCATTTATTATATATTCCATATATTATATATATAATTATTTGCTGTTACGTTTAAATCATAGTAGTTACCGATTAAAATCAAGTCAGTAGATACGAAACAATTTCACAGCCAATGAGCACATAAATATATTCAAATGTTGTACTATCAGTAAGTAAATAAATTGCAAGTTAACTAGTTCCTTTCTGTTTACAAAATACCTGTACAAGTAGGTAAAATATTTGAAACCATTTTGTTCCATTGACAATAGCAAATCTTTGCAGCAGGTGCAGCAGACGCAGAATTACAAGTTGATACCTACATTGAGAAACAGCATGTGTGAAATTCTCTACTATCACATAAATTAAAGCACACACAAACACATATGACACACAGTGCATGAACTTTATAAAAAGGCTGTAGCTGAATTTAGATTAACATTTTCGAGAAAATGTAGGAACTGAAAATTCAACCTACACACACCACTACTTACATACTTACAACCACACTACAACCACAGACACACAGACGCGCACACATTCCTACACTGTCAATTAATACCTAAACTTTTTTGAACAACTACCGATTAAAAGTACAGGAATGTGCGTTTAAAGCACGTTATCAAACTGAGTCTCATCAGTCATTTCTAGGGTTTCCATAGGGGTTCTTCCATAAAACTACTAGATAAGCTTAAAATTGGATCAAAGTTTTGTTTTTATATATGGGCGTTTTTAAGTGAAAGATATTTAAATATCAAATCTGATAATGGTGATGAGTTAACAGGTAGGTGGACTAATAAAGGGTTGGCTCTAGGAGATCCTTTGTCCCCATTACTTTTTAATTTAATAACACACGAACTGTGTCAGATTCCACTTGATGTAGTTGTTTCTCAATATGCAGACGATTTTGTTCTCTATGTTAAACACAAAGATATTAAAGTATGTGAAGTGTATGCACAAAATGCGTTAAATTCTATTGTCGGGGTTTTGGATGAACTTGGTTTGGAATTATCTTCAAGTAGATCTACCCATCTAGTAAATTAACACTGGATGGATGAAATGGTGGCAGGTCACGGGAACAACCTGCGACTCCCGATTTCCCCTTAAACTTATGGAGAAGATATATAAAACGATGATTAGACCTGCTGTCTTGTATGGATCAGTATGTTGGGCCACAAAAGGGATGAATGAAATGCAATTGCATGCAGCAGAGAAGAGAATGCTAAGAGGGATGTGTGGTGTTATACGAATAGATAGAATAAGAAATGAGTAGATAAGAGGAAGTTTGAAAATGGCACCGGCAACTGAAAAGTTGTGTGAAAATCGGTTGTCATGGTATGGGCATGTGTTACGGAGAAATGAGGAAAATGTCGTGAGGAGAGTTTTGAGTTTGGATTTCGATGGCTATAAGAGTAGAGGAAGACCAAAGAAACGATGGATGGAATGTGTGAATGATGATATGGTTAGAAAGGGGGTGACTACCGAGATAATGACTAATAGAGAAGTATGGAAGAAAAAGACATGTTGAGAATGATGATGATGATGACTATTACAGTACCCGGCGATAAATATCGCACATCGACCTTTGGAAAGAGACAATCGGCTAATTTCGGCTTCGTAGAGCGTTATCTCTGTCGCACGAAATACAAACAGTCCGGTATCTATTAGGAGTTGTTAAAACAATTATGATTTGCTTCTTTTGATAATTATTTTTATTCTTTGTATAAAATGGTTTTGTGTAAAAAGGTCGATGTGCAATATTTATCGCCGGGTACTGTAAATATATCTAAATATCAGTGACAGGAAGTATTGTAACATCATCAATATAAACTAAGTGATAAAAATACGTATTATTGTAGCGAACTCAAAAACTGCCCAGCAAAGTACAGTAAGTACATACAATTTACATGGGATCACCCTTGAGGTATATCCATTTAATAACGAATTTTTGAAATCGATTTACAATTGCCGGAGATATCGCGTAACATACATACAAAAAAAAAATCATTTACTTGAATTTTTACCAGTCATTTTAGTTTAAAAACCAAACTACTCAACCGATTTTGATAAAATTTGTATGGGACCAATCTGCAAGTATATCCTTTCAAATAAATAAAATATTTTGCAAATCGGCTTATAAATAACGGAGTTCTGTCGCAACAAACATAAAAAAAAAATATTCAACTGAATTGAAAACCTGCTCCATTTTAGAGTGGGTTAAAAAGAAGGAACTCTTCGACCAGTGAACAGTGAAAATGACAAGTTAACCTTTGCTCAAGAATACAACTTTGATAATAGAAAATAACGTACGATAAAAACGATTTTTAGAAATATTACAATCATGTCGGTGTAGAAGACACTAATACCTTTAAAGTAAAATCGAAATGTCACATTGCATGCACCCTTCATCAACAAGTTCCTTTAAATTTTTTGTCAGTTTGAGAGTTACTGGTACATTTTGACCTCTAGAAAACAAAACCATGACAGGAAAAATTTTAATATTATGAGACGTAGAATATATGGTAAGTATTGTTCGTTATTTAACCAGGAGAATAATTTCTAACATAATATATTTTTCTTTTATTGATCCAATTTCAAACTTCTTTATGGAAACTAAATCTAAAACTTAAACTAGTTTTCTTTATTCTACAAAAATTCAAATATATCAAACTACATCATATCCTCATACTCTTCATAAAACGTGTTCACGTTTGAAAGAAGTTATATGAGATATCAAAAAACTGTAAAATTTGGTTATTCTTATGCCACACGAATGCGAATAATGCAAGCATCACTAGCACCAAAATAAAAACGTAGGGATAACAATAAAAACGTAATAATACGCAAAATGTAATAATACGCGATGTAGACACATAAACTGTGCAGTAGCTTTGTTTACAGCGTTTCGACGAAATGAAAGTATGAAGTAATTTTAGGGCCGACATCTTTTATGATGGCAGCTATCAAAACAGACTTGAAAATTTGTTAGGGGACGATGGAGGAATACTAAGGAAGTTCATACATCGGGGCAAGAAGAAGTAGCGCCATTTTTCCGGGTCCCATGGTCCCATCTGCGTTCTATATTTAATGCAAATAGTTACATGACTTCACCGAATTAGGAAAATATGCAGCTTTTAGTCGCTAAGCGATGTCGGTATGCGATGTCATTCGCAACTCGAACTTAGTTCATTCTTGAAAGTACACGTTCAATCAAAGAACAAATGAATGGTTTAGTTTATGATTTAAAAATAAGAAATTTAAAACTAAAAAAAAATTAAATAACGTCATCTATCTAGAATTAATGCTGAAATGAAACTTTTTTGCGCAGCCGTGGGGCCCACATTATTTATGTAAAATATTATTAACACTTTTTCAATTTTTTATTTATATTTTATGTTTCACGAACTGTTTTTATATAAACGCAGTTCTTTTTTTTTAAATTGTTTGTAACCTTATGGTGGTTATTAACTATTTTTTTTCCACAAAGTGAATACATTACATTTAAAATATCAAGAAGTAATTATTTCTCGAACACTTTTGGCTGCTTTCGAAATTAATTTACTAGAAAAAATATTAGTTGACTAACTATTACACGCCCCTACTAATCCGATAAAGAGATTTTACCAAAGTTTGCACTTTCCACTAAAACAGACAAGTCCATCCAATCGCCGTGTTAATTTGAGATCGATCCTCGTTAGGTTTCTACACTTCTAATTAAATTATAACCCAAATCATTTACTGGAAACTGTTCAAACCTTCTCACCCCTAGGGTACACCGCGACCATAGAATATATAGATACAGAAGGCTGGCTCCATACACCATAGCCAGGCGCACGCATGCATAGACGCATCCGTACGATTTGTACTTATTTAAAAATCATAAGGAATTTTTACTTTCTAATGGTTTAGTTTTAACATTTTTCAGATGACAGACATTCGTAGTAAACACAAACATATCGCAAAGATACCTAATTAAACTGTATGCTCGGGTGTTAAGGCTCCCGCGGATAAGTGTTCCACCAGTCGCATCGCTCGCACTGAAGCGTCGCACCGCCTCCACCGCCACAGCCGTCGCTCTGCCTTTAAAAGGTTTATATTAAACCTAAGTTGTTGTTATTAAAAAACCTTTTTCTATATTTTTGAATGGCACTGATTTAAAGAGGCAGTTGTAAATAGCGGTTTTGGTAAGTCAAAAATTATAAATGGCACGTTTAATAACTAGTTCAGCAGTTAAAACTAAGCAGTAAAGTAAACAAAAATGAGTAATAAAAAATAAGGATCAGTATAATTGAGCAGGAAAATAATTAAATGGGCGGTAAAAATTATTGAACGAGCGGTTACATGTGGGCAGTAATAAATCGGAATTTGTCGGTAAGAAATCTCATTCTAAGCAATTCTTCTCATTCTAAATGAGGTGGTAAAGTAGTTTTCGATAACTATGAGTCTAATCAATCACTCTAATTCTCATACGCTCGCTCTTGCATTCTATGTCGATGTAGCCCCGCTTTGCGGGGTTCTTATTTCTATATAATGGGTTTAAAGTAACCTAACCAAACCTAAGCTCGGAGTGGGTACCCCGAGCTCGTTCATAAATATGTTTTCGGAAACATAGTATTTTTGTCGGAAGTTTAGTATTTCTAACACCGCTTGGACTGCTCAATTATTTTTAGAATTGACATTGTATGATAAAATAACCGACTAATTGATTTTTTATTACTGTCCATGTTTTACTGTCGCAATAATTAATCAACCGCCATTAAATTAAATAACTGCTCAATATGTTTTTCAACTGATCATAATAAAATCTCTAATATTTAAATAACAGCTCAAAAAATTAGTTCCCTTTATGAATTAAGATTATAAAATTTTGCCAGTCAAACAATTCGTTTTTGTTTTGTCCATTATCTAAAGAGATAATATATATCAGTATTCTATTCTATTCTATTCTATCAATGGTACGGAAAAACTACATAATGTCTAACAAATGACAGTCGCGGAGTGCGCCTGCCTGCAGCCCCTGTACCTACGTGAAGCCGCGAGTGATAGTGAGAGATATGTGTGCGTGCGATTTTGCTGGTTGAATGGAGCCGGCTTTCTGTACAAATATCTATTTTGTGGCTTGGTTGTACAATTATAATCACTTCGGCAAGCTTTGACTCATCGAGAATCAATCGAGAGTCCTTAGATATCATGAACAATGTTTCCTTTGTTGCGTTTTCCTAATAGCTTTTCCCAAAATCGATTCCGGGTTCCATCAAATGACGGTTATTTTTAGACACGAATCTGTGGTGGAAATTGGACATAATAATTCATCATCACCATCATCTACAGCCCATCTACACGCACAAATGGGCATATACCTCTCTTTTTTTGTGCCAATACCCATAGGTATAGTCCGCGTGGAACAAGTTAGGCGTGCCTTAGGTGGAGACGGGAGTGAAGAAGGCGGCGGGGTTGCCCATTGTTCGCAACGCACGTACTGAGTAATGAGAGATCGCCCCCTATTTTCCGTCTTACCGCTCTCATACCAAAGGCGCGGCCAACTAGTTCCGCGCGGACTGGGAGTAAACGGGCTGGTCTCCACAACTCCACGTCAATGTGCGTATTTTGCGTACAAGTGGGAAGCTGGATTAGTCTCACGGAATGTACCTGCCATATCCAATTCCATGCTCCTTTTTTTAACGTGGAGAAATGCTCATGCGTTCTTCACTACCACGGGGAGATAGTGCAGTTATGTGGGACTCTAACCCACTAAAACTCCACGGTGCCCTCCTCTGCCGCTTACGGCGGGAACACGGGGACGCGTTAGCACTCATCCGTGAACCCGCCGCGGCTGTCCACCACCGGACCCCCCTCCGGGGAGCACTCCCCATCACCGGCGCACCAGAACACATAGCACGCCGTAACCACCCCAGGGACCAAACCAGCACATGGGCCCCAGACGACCCCGTGTCTGGGCACCCTTGGTCCCCCTGCGACGGGTCAGGTCATTGGCCCTGCCACCTGCCAATTTTCGGCCGCAGAGGATAGGGAGAGCGGCTAACGTCATACCAACACTCCTCCTCCCCTGCGGCCCCACCGCGTCCGCCATCAGACGGTGGCGACCCCGTCAAGGCCGCGGAAGGTAGTGAGAGCGGCGCACCGCAATACTCCTCTCCCGCCGCGTCCTCCAACCCTCAGCCGCGATGCCTCCCATCCGACATCGCGGCCCGCCTCAGTTGCGATGTCGCCCAAGCGGCACCGCAACCTACTTTTTGGCCGCTACGTCGTCGGCTTATCGGAAAAAGCCCTGACGAGCGGCCCCTCCTCGGGTTCCTCTTCGCTTCACCGTGGGTGACCAAGCCATGGCTACTGAGCCCCCCCGCCTCGACAATGCGGGAACCCACCGGGGGGGATATCCATGCTCCTGTGCCAGCCTCATTTAGGTTCAACCCAATATTAAAGAGAGAGCCCTAACACCCATAACACAAGTTTAATCTTAGCTTGGGTGCCAGAGGCTTAACTGAGTGGTATTCTTACAATTTTTAAGTTTATATAGTCTGTTCTATATAGTGCTTTTCTGCTAAATTGTAAACTTAGAAATAAAGCATTATTATTATTTTTATTTTACATATCTTGGGACCATGGGGTCCCGGTCCTTTGGAAGGCGTACAAGGGGCCGAAGCCACCTCGCAGTAGCCCCTTAGGAAATTTTAATGATATGCGGCACCAACCGACGATTATCCCTGTGTGCACTATGCAAGTGCACCCAAAGATAACCCCCGGTTGGTGTAGGACTATTTCAGGATATGGAAAATTATGGAAATTATTTATTATTATTATTGCTATGGCAACAATGTCGTCCGCCCATCTCGATAATGATATTATAACTCTTCTGGGAGACTTGATTCTTAAAAATAGTAGGTTGCCTAAAATATAACTTTTGCTATTGTAACCAACTGTGTATATTTTCAGTAAATAAATTCAATTCTTGTCCTATTCATTCTCGTAACTAGCTTATGAACGTCTTTGCGATAATGTATAAAGAATTCTGTTAAAATATAATACGAATACACACAACACAACAATGGCAAATATCAACAACAACACAATGGCAATGACAATGTCAGGAGCCAACTCTTCTCGCATTGAAGTTAATGACTCACAAGAACACTATATTGTTACCAGCGGTAATTTACTTTCTTTGAAACAAATATTGCAATTTCCGGGCTGTACTTGTAGGTAACTCCGTCTTTTCAAATACAAACAATTTGAAAGGATTAATTGAAATTATTTTATGCAACTGATAGCTTCATTTATTATGGCATGACGGAAATTTGCTACCATTGTATTGTTATGGAAGTTAAAAAGTTCGCTTTCAAATTAATATACTTCGTTACGTATTTTGGAGGGAACATCTGCCATTTTGTATAATTGTTACCATTCCTTTTAAATGATAAATTATTTATTTTCTATAAGTAGGTTTGTACAAACTCTTTTACACGTCAATCATAATTTTTTAGACTAGATGAGGTCGGCGTTTCCTATCTGACTATTCTGAGAAGAAAGGCCAGAACAAACTCAGAGATCACAGTCTCATATATTGTAAAGTCCAGACAAAATCTTGGTCAGATCATGTGAAGACTATGTAGATTGGTGTCTGAAATGGTTTTTTGGGGAAAGATCGTGCAGCTTAACTCAGAACTTGAGGAGCTCAATGATTCGACGAACAATACCAAAGACAGGACATTTGGGTAGGCTGCATAAACTACTCAAACTGCCAGACCATGATAAAAACGGATACCATGACCCATATAGTCCTCACATTCACAATAATTAAAATAATATAGTACTATAGAACAGTAAATGTTCGTCATTGTTTAGGTAAATAGATATTTAGAAAAAAATAAGTGTATAATAGCAAAAAATAATATAAAAACAATATTCACTGTCTAAACCTATTTAGAGCAGCTCAATCCCAAGCCTTTTTGTCCTCAATATAGTATAATAGGCTTTCTGACATAGTTTTCGCTTTTTAAAGATTTGAATTTATTAAGGCTTTGTTCTTGAATGTGGCTAGGAAGTTTATTATAAAAACGTATAAATTGGCATCTAAACGAGCCACCTATTTTTTTGAGCCTTGTTGTAGGAGAAACAAATTCGCGTTTGTTCCTAGTATGTATGTTATGGATATCACTAATTTTTTTAAAACATTATAATTCTGTAAAAGGTTCTAAAAACATAATAAAGGTTAAATACAGGGTGGACCTAGACGCATAACCTGTAACCATTCAGTACATGATTATAATAAAGTATTAAAAAGCCATCTGCAATATGTCCACCCACGGTCTGTACAAACACGGTGAAATTTGAATCACAGTTTTGCTAGAACAAACGTTGTTCAGACCATGGTCTACTACCATTCTATAGCATCAAATTAAAAAAAAACGTCATTGGTTTAAGAAAAAACACAAAAAAGAAAAAAATAAAAAAGTCGGAATTATCGTTACTCACTACAACACAGACACTAATCTAATGAATGAAAGTGAATGAATGTTCTAGTGAATTTTTTTTCGTACCTACATACGAAAAAAAATTTGGTAAAAAAGAAGTCTCTATAATATTGTGTTTATTTTCACCATAAAACATTTAGGGCTGATTTTTCAATCATCTGATAACTTTATTCGAGGAATAATTTTGAAATTTTGGCAGGTATTGCATACAAAAACTGTCAAACGTCAATTTTATTCCTCGAATAAATGTTATCTGGCGATGGAAAAATCAGCCCTAAAAAGATAAATGTGGAATTCATAAGGATGAATTCCTATGTGAACCTTTACTAATCCATTTTTTTTAAACCTTAGCTCCCAATTCATTCAATTTATAGCTTTTATATTGGTCGAAATATTTAATGAAGTACATATATTGAAAAACCGATTGAAATCTATTTCTGTACTATACCCATCGCAATTATTATCCAACTAATATTTTTTGTTACAAATTTGTACGTAACTTCGCGGAATAAAAACGAAAATGGGTGCTCACTAGGGGAGTAAATATTAAAGGGATGAATAAATTATAGCGGTGCTAATGAACTTAATTTTTATTTACCTTTCCCTTGACGGACAGATTTTGGAGTTAAAAAGAGTTGTATTTAGAAACTTATGAGATAAATCAATGAGATTTGGAATCATCTTTACCAGTAAAACTTGGGTTTTTTAAGCAAACATCCGCGAACAGATTATAAATAGGTGAATATTTAGGCCAAAGGCTTCAAATTCAATATAATAAAGGCTCCCTCAAACGATACGCGATAAAATCGCGCGTCGCGCCTGTTTGCAGGAGCCTTAAGTCAAATTTCTACAGGCAGTTGGCTAAAATTACGATCAGAGGCCAGACAGATCGACGGATTGGCAGGCTGGTTCGAGAGTGGCCGAGGTTCCAGTTAAGGCAACAACGACAGGTATCCCATGAAATTAAAAAAAAAAATAGAAATTTTAAATATCGCGGGTCACTTTAGTGTTCCTCCTTAAATGGCGTGCGATTGCAGGGACCTATCTCCAGGAGGGAACGGCTATAATAAATTACAGTGAGCAATGACGTCTCCTACTTTCATATAAAACCTGACACAGACAGAAATAATTCCGAGACCATAATCAGCCTACAATGCCTATCCATGTGGCCTGTCTCACTCCTGGACACAGGCCTCTCTTCGAAAGGTAAGGCTATAATGTACCACGCGGGCCCAGTGCGAGTTGGTAGATGTCACATTTCTTCGAATTTTTGGTTCCTGGACATGCCGGTTTCTTCATAATGTTTTCCTTCACCACTTCTCTCAAAACGATTGAGAGAAGTGGTGATGAAATTAATTACATAAAGTAAAGCTCATGGCTGGATTCGAACCCACGATCTAACTCGTAAGTCGGGGCCGTTACCACTGTACTACCATTGCTCTTCAGTGAGCAATTTAGAGAAATTTCAATCAAATATATAAAAAATCTATCTGAACCTCAAAGTCAGTCAAAAACGAATTAGCGAACTAATTGACAAAGCTTTCTCCCTGCTCATTTTTGCTTTTTGCTTTCGGTAAAAGCAATATATTTTTCCTTAATTTTGTTTGTCCTCAGAATCAGCGCCAATTACTTGAATTACGTAATTTTCCGTTGCCTTTACTCATTATTGTTTAATCTTTCCGAGGCCAAGTATTCCAAAATAAGTTAAAGTACCATTCATAAAGTAATTAAAATTACCAGAAATTCTTGACGTAACTTTGAGTGGCACTTTTGAGTTAATTAAGTAATCTTAGAAAACATAAATTACGAACCTCACTTAAGTAACTGTCTAGATTTAGCCTTTGGAAAAGGTTGGGCTAATAGAAAACTGGGTCTAAAATATCTCTACCCTATTTGTTACAATGTTAAAGTGTGGTTAGATGCGTAGTTACTGTTATTTAGTTGCTCATCGGAATATAAAGTGCCTACCTAAGTAAAAATATTGACACATTTTTCGTCGCCAATATATTTTGATTTTACTTGCAATATCAGGGAAATGTCAACAATCACCTACAATTCACACAATTCTTTAATATCTAACAAAAACCAAAATGATAGAGATAGTAGCTAAACATCGTACTTGTATTTCCCAAAGGGACACGCAGAAGCGTACCTACAGTGCTCCCACTAAACACCTCTGCAGTTGCATTTGCGACCAACAAAACAGTTTAAGGAAATAGGTAGGTACTAACTTTAAAAAAAAATTGTAATTTATAAAGTTAAATTTATAATTTCTTATTATTTTGGCATATTGCAGCGCTGTTACATGTTGATCAAAACTCAATACGCGAGAATTATGGTACAAAAAATACTAAATTATAATCACTTCATTCATCTATATCTCTCGAAATTATACTTGCTACAAATAAGACCATTTCGTGAAAATATAACGAGATACAGTAAATATAATTTCGAGAGCGTAATTGCCGTATGATGAATTTAGATCAACATACAATGCAAAAAAACGCGTTTCAATAACGCGGCCTGCATTATAGGCATAGAAAAAATGCGGTCGGAGAGATTTTTGAAAAAGCCTAAGTAAAAAGTAATTATTCGAGGTTTGGTTCTCGCCTATTTCCTCCTCTAATATTGGACCAGTTTAAAAGATATTTCATAAATTGAATAAGAATTACAGGGTCCCAATGAAATAGATGGACAAATTTTAACACAGCGCTCAGTACGTCTAACTAAAGATATCCAAGCAAAAAAAAACACTAATTAAAGTGATTTTATTTTGAACTAAAATAATAAATTGCCGGCACATTAGTGTATTTTCGTTAGCTGGTTATTTTCCATGGAAGTATCTTTGTGTTTTTCTTATATATTTTTTTACCATCGTCCTTATTTTTGTGATCGGAATGATTTCTAAAAGTGTGTCTATCTATTTTAATGGGACCTTATATACTGTGTCCCTATGTTATTCTTTTTTTTTGAGGGTTCTAGCGCTTCTAAAAAAAATGTATCATCAAAAAGGAGAACATAGGGACATACAAGTAGTTAATATTTATTATTCTGTAAAAAATCATTGCTTATGGTCACTAACCAGAAACAAAAATAGGCGAGAGCGTTTCTATGGAGAAACGACCACCCACATTTCCTCTTAAGATATAACATAACACGATATATTCTGAATCTCCATACCGTCGTCGTAATAGTTACGCAACGGTAAAATGATTATAGTACCTTGTTCTACCCACAATTCCGAATATAGCCGAACACCCAAACATTTCCGGCCACTTGATAACTGTTCCCGAAATTAGATCAGGCCGTCCCGCGGGAGAATTAATTTTGGACCCCAATCAAACTGGTACATGTTCTCTGAAGTCGGTTAAAGTCAAGACTGGATAAGATATCGCATATGCATTGGTACTATGTAATCTTATATTTATGAGGATATAAGCTTTGTTAAGGGTGCAGGCAGCCATAACTCAACGGCGTCAGATTCATAAACAGTATCATCATTCACCTGCTCTGTATCCCAGTTTAATTCAGGTCAGTGCAACATGCCAACAGGCGCGACGCGACACGCGACACAAAGGCACCGCAAGTCGCGCAACGAGCGGTGCCTTTGTGTCGCGTGTCGCGTCGCGCCTGTGTGTACGAGCCTTTACTCGTCATCTCGGTAGTCATTCCCGATGACGTCAGCTGATCTATAAAAAATGTGTCTGTCGAAACAGGAACAAAGAAGAAGAGCTTATCTTCATTTTGTTTTAATTTTAGAATAAAAAAAAAACAATTGACGTCTTGGTATAATTAAAGGCAGAGTCTGATATGAGATCATCATCTGTCTAGCTTTTTCCCAACTATGTATATTGGGGTTGGCTTCCAGTCTCACAGGATGTAGCTAAATACCAATATTTTACATGAAGCGACTGCCTATCTGACCTCTACAACCCAGTTGCTGTGTAATAAGATAGGATATAGATATAGTCCTTGGTAGGACTGGTTGTCAGACTTTCGGGCTTCTGACAAGCCGGAACGACTGCACACAAATCTACGAATGATAGCCGGGCCCAACGGCTTAACGTGCTTTCCGAGGCACGGAGGGGGTCTTGATATTATTAAGTAAAGATGGTCACCCATCTAAGCAGGCAAGCGTAAGTTAACCTGATCGATCTATTACTTAGCCCTCCCTGATAAGAGATATGAAACCTCTTTTGGCCGCAAGTCTTAATAGTCAGTAAATAAAAGTTTTTCTTTCTAAAGTGTGTGATTGATGACGTTTGCAACTTTGAATTCTGTGAACTAAAAATAATTTTAAGTTTGTCCACATTATAATGGCCTCTTGTAATGTCATAAAAACGTATTGTGTTCTAAAATTCACAAATACTATGTCATGATCCTTCGTTCAATATGTTCGTTTATTCAGAAAATATCCAACAAAGTCGTCTACATTTAAGTTATTGCTTTGAAACGCATAGAGACTGCATAATACAGGTAGCATTATGCAGTCTATTCTTTAAAACTTTATTTTTATTCTGATATTTGATATAGGAGCGACTTATAATATTTAGATGCATATGCCCTTCTCAGAAGCTTTTAGATAGCTTTCAGAATTAGATTTTTGTGTACAAGGTAAAAAAGTACATATAAATTCATACTTCTTAAAAGTTTCCAAGTTAAAGCTCCTTCAAACAGGCGCGACACGCGATAAAATCGCGCGCGACACAAAGGCACCGCAAGTCGCGCAACGAGCGGTGCCTTTGTGTCGCGCTCGATTTTTTTTTACTCGATATTCTTCATCTAAATGAGAAGAAATTTAAAAGATGCATTAAACGCACACTATGTAGAGAAGCATATTACAAGTTGGATGATTATATCGTAGATAAAAATGCTTGGCTTAATGCTGGTCCTGCTCCACAGGCACTTGGGCTCACTAGTTAATATTTCAATAATTGGAAGAGGTGCTTCCCTTTTTCTTTTTTAGTGTTTCTGACATTAGGGACATAATTTATTTTTATTTATTTTACCATTTATGTACATACATATATAAACAGACACAAAATAAAACAGAACAGAAAAATAGGTACAAAGGTGATGCTTATTTCATAAGAAATCTCTTCCAGCATACCTGCGATAGGAAAATAAATAGAGAGATGTAGACAGCGTGTGAAAGAGTAAAGGAGAGAAAAAATAATACATACAATCTAATCTAAAAATAATTCACTTAATAAAACTAAACAAATATTGTAAGAATATACTTACATAAATAAAAATAAACATACATACTTCTAAAATAAATTATCACTAGAATGTGTGTTTTTTATTTTATTCAATCAACTTTAAATTGTTGAATACTTCATTATTAAATATCTCTTCCTGTTTGGTAGTAAAACTCTATTAATCTCTTAATTAAATTGCAAACTATGGTTTTGTAAAATTTAGAAGCATTTTTTTTTTAATTTTGTAAATGTAAGAACAATGTTTCCGTTTATTATGATTTTTTTTGATGTTGACTTGAAACAGCATAGCAGTTGAGAAAGTGTCATGCTCACTTAAATGTCTCATCGATGGTGGTGCGTGTGTTGGATCATTTGATTCCCTACAAAATGGTTGAGCTGGATGATGCTGATCCACGCGTCATGATCGTGAACGGGCGCCGTCGGTTGAGACTGGTCACCTCTTAACCGCCAAGGCTTGTTAGTCTTACATTTTGAATTGTTTCTTTATTGTCTTTTTACATTGTTCTCACATATAGAAGCAATAAAACTACTTCAACTTTCTGACTAACTGACAGTCTATTTAATTTTGACAATTCAAAAGTGCATGTACAAGGTTTAATTGAAATAAATGCTTTGAGTTTGAGTTTGATCATTTTATTGACCCGACGTCAAATCTATACCGACAATAGACGGCCTACACCAAGTAGTATCTAATGATACCTTCAGAAAGCATGCCTAATCAAGTCTTAGTAATTCAGATCACATATTCCAATTTCCCATCCCTTACATTCAGACAAGGGACCTTAATCACAGCTTAATTATACTGCAAGTAAAAAAATATCGCAAACTATTTGTCGTAACTGTCTAATAGGGGGGACAAGGGATTGTTCCAGGCAATTTTATGTAATTAGTATGTATACAACATGTATTATGTTCGTGTAAAACGGCTTTTCTCGGGAGGTTTCTATTGTTACGAGTATATTACGGATAATATTGTATTTTTTTACTGTGTTGTGTTTACGTGTAGAAGTTACATCTGCGGGTATTGTCATTATCTTCGAAAAAAATAATTATAAACATCCGAATTGAGAACCTTCTCCTTTTTTTAATTCGTTTGAAAAAGAAGCGCGTGTGGTCAAGAAGTGCGAGAGCAAAATTAAAAAAAAAAAATTCTGATTGCTGATCATATAAACTGTAGACGAAAGATGCTGATTGTTTCAACCCACATGACAATAACGTATCTCACACCCTCCTCCTCCTAATAGATAGTATCATTACTAGAAAAATCTTTGCATGCACTAGTTACTGTTATTAAAAATTTGTTATCTTGAACACATGGAATTGGAGGATGTTGTTTCTAAAGACACCCTTAGGGGCAAACTATGTAATCTCGTCACTCTACTAAGTCAAACACAAAACTGGCAATATTTTTCACTTTCCTATGTATAACAAGGCACACTGTTCTGAGTAGTATACTGATACTTACCATACAGTTTCATAATCATTATCGGGCCATTCGTCTCGATTCTTGGCATAAGTCATTTATTTCATAATAAAATACATTGTGTTCAAAATATTATAGTGAATATAAATAAAATAATAATACAAAAAACATTACATTCATATTTAAAATGAATATTTAAAACCACAGATTAAATAATCACCAACATTGCATTTAAATTGGCAACTCTTATTCAGCTGCTACCAGCCACCCTGCGAAGATAATCGCTGTACCTAGCCTGAGGGCATCCTACCTTACGATGGCCGATTTTCGCTCTCCACCATACAGCTTGAAAACCATTAAAATTTTGCCGTGTACATGAATATTTTATAAACTTTTAAGTATGTGCGTGCTTGTAATTTTAATCGCCTTTAATTCTTATTTGCATACTTCTAATTATGATGGAAGAGCGGCTTTGTATAATTTTCAATGTTATTTCCATGAATCATGGGAACTTTGCGTTTTGCTACACGTGGCCTTGGTTTGACTTTGAAGGTTTATATGTATTGTTACGAGCTTGGGGTTCGTGACAATAAAAAACTGCCGATTTAGTAATCAAAAAAATGATACTTTAATCAACAACACTAATAACAACTCACACTAATTATAAAACACAATTGCACTACTGATCGCTCTAAGTCGCACTTTAAGATCGCTTTCGATGTGTTCGCTTGTACCGCTTATCCAACTGTGTCCGGCTCGCGGCCCATACCACCCTTATAATAGTGCTTCATAGAGTTCTAGAACCTTCTACTGTAGAAACATCTAGAATGTTCGTGTACATACCGGTCCCGACTGACCAGATGTCGATAGTTCCCGAAAGTTCTAGAAAGTTCTAGCGTCGAAATTTCTGGAAGGATCTTGACTCTACTAGTTCTGCTACCCGATATTAGATGGCGCTAGTGGTAACTAATGTCACCATGTACCAGGTATTAGTTGTGGCGCGCAACAGTATGTATAATTGAATAAATCTCCAGAAGCTCTGAAAATCCTTCTCACAGTAATTAAGAAGTTATGATAGTAAACATCATGTTTGTTAATAGAAATTATTTCTTTGTTTATTATCCTTTTAAGACTATCTTAGACCTAATTCAATAATACTATTGTTGGTAGAGTGCTTCAATCGGTTTAACGATCTTAAAACTAGGCATCTTGTTATTTACAAACCAAACTTTTTGTGTCCCTCTGCAAAGGCCTCCAGTTTTTGCTTCCAAACCTCCCTGTCTTGTGCGATGTCTGGCCATGGTGGGTGACTCTGCAAACCTAGACTGCCGTCACATTTGACTTTATGAGTATCTACATGTGTGTAAACTATACCTACCTAAAGAGGAAAAAAGATTTTTCATCCGACTGAATTTCGTGCACATTTAGAATAATAAGAAATGTGTTCACACATTCCCATTTATTATTTGAACAAGGCTTCATAACGTAATACATTTTCCACAACGTTTGGTCGCGGGACTAGTGAATACGTTCATGTAATACCTTGAGGTTTTAGGGTTCCATAATCGAAAAGGATTTTTATTATTAACACAAGTAGGATAGCTTTCATCCCGCCTAACAATACCCACTTTCCTAATAGCTGATTCGCCCGCACAACCCTTTTGGAAACCTTTTGCAAAACTGAAAACTTCAACTCCCGGTTTAAAGAAAGTCCTTCGTGGCGCGAGACCATCCGTGGCTTCAACTTTAGCGCGTTGTATTCGCCTCATGTGTCGACACCTTTGCACCATCTCATGTTCCTAGCACGACTGGCTATGCTGGCGCCGCTGTTGCCGTTGCTGAGACCTTGAGCTTCGTAAATATTTTACCGTATGGGTAACTACAGCTTTGAGCCGTTTGCGGTCGAAACGCTCGGGTCATGGGGCCCGAGTGCCCGTCTCCTTTCGCAGACTGGTCGACGCTTTTGTTTTTTAATTAAAGACTTTACTGTTGGCTTTTTAGAGACGTTTGATCTACCTACCTATATGATGACTACGGAACTCAACTTTTCACATGATTCAAATCACACTTCACGACTTTTTTTCCTCTAAAAATGTGAATCATTCAGCCCAGTGCATCCACAATGCAGATGCAAACTTTCCCTCATACATTATCTTTCTGCGCCGTTACTTTCTTTGAAAATACTTTTTGGACTAAAACTACGTTAGAATGGAATAAAGTTGCTACAGTGTTGCAAGTGCTGGAACACTTTTGACAGTCGAGAACCTTGTCAGACATTATTTGTGTAAGCAGCCAGGTAGATGGATTACTTAACAGAGTTGCAGTTATAGCGTGTTGAAAAGTTTAAGCACTGAATTCAGTGTTTAAGTTTTAAGAAAATAATTATGTTCATGCAATACCTACCAGGTAAAACTTTGTATTTCGTTTTTCGCTATTTCTGCTGGAAATCTATCGAATAGTTTCTTAGTAAAAATTAATTAAATCACAAGGGATTTAATTAATTTTTTAATACGATAGGTAGGCAAATTATTTTTTTTCGATTTCAGCAATAGCCGTTTTAGGCAAAAATAGGGCCTTAGGTATAATCGTTTTTTTTTCGGATATTGCTAAGTATTACTTCTGTAATTACTTTTCTTTTAGAAGTTCCTAAGAAAATAAACAAGAAAGTACCTTCCCGAGGTCGCATGTCGCTGTATTAACATACATACTTAGGTATTAGCTATGGTAGCATGCGACCACGGGAAGGTACTTCCTTGTTTCATCATTTTCAGTCACAGATATAGATAGACCTAGATAACGCAAGTATTACGATCTGTATGAAAACCAAGAATGCCATTTTTTGACTACCTACTATGACGTCACAAGCACCATTTAGTGATGGGAAAATCGAATCGATTCAAAGACGCCGCCTCGTTCGGCACCCCTCTCGCCCCACCCCCGGGGCCTTTTTTTTGTTTTCGGAGGGAAACCTTCAAAAGGCGCCTGGACTTAGAGAAAAAAGACCGGCGGGAGTGTGGGATTCTTACCTCACTACAGAACCCCTATGATCACCATCAGCGCATGGAGGGAGACTGTTACCTCTTAATAGACCAATCCGGAACTCCCTCAGTGCAACGCCTGTTAGGGCACGTCCCTGGAGCCTTGCGCCGGCGCTCATGCTCACCCAGCCTACAGGACTGAGCGCGAAAGTGGCGGCTTACGATTTTTGTACGTAAGCTGGGCACGCAAAGTAGTTGCTCTTGCGTTATCTTGGTATATCTATGTATATCTGTGTTTTCAGTAGTCGGGTTTAAGTTTTTAAACTTATTTTTTATTTAATTATTTAGGGGCTTATTTCAGCAATATTTATTTTTCATATTTATTTATTTATATTTCAGTAATATTTCTTTTTGAAATGTGCTGATTAAGCCCTTTCATTTGATACCCAACAAGGCACCATCCCAAAATATTGATTTTTAAATTCATTACTTTATGTCCTCTAGAGGGCGCTATATTGAATTTAGTGTGACGTCACATCTATAACCAGCTAACGGTGAAGACGCTTCTAACGACACCTTATTTGTCAAATTATTTTAAGTACTTTTGAAGTTATGAAGGAAATTATGAACATACGAGTAGTACATACATACCGGTTAAAATCATATACCCGCCGTAGTCAGTTAAAAAATTTAACAAAAACATAGGTCTGTCAGTAAAATAAAACTGCTAGAAAAAATAAAGTTACAACAAAGTTACCGTTTCTTAGAAAAGAGGTGACCGCACATAGCGGCCGAAATGACGGCAGTCATGAATTTGATGACAGTGGCAATGATTCAAATTGTTTGATACCGCGTCAAAAGATAGTCGCGTTTCTGTTCGTTTTGACACCTCTGACACACAATGATGCAGTGACTGGATAATTAATGTCATGGAAACGTTATATTATAATAATGTATGAGCTCATCAGCTCAATCTTGTCAGTGTCAAAACTAGAGATTTAAATCTGTACGGCGATGAGACCTAACCTACTGCTACTGAACCTACTTTAGACTAATGATGCGCGTAATAAAATGACATGACTAACAAATTAAAATATTGTGAACTTATAACTGGGTAGCTATCTACAACTGAGAGAAATAATCGCCTTGAAAAAAAAGAAAGAGTCTAGTACTGTTACTTACTCTTAACTTAAATAAACTTAACTACTTAGTGCATCTTAGTGGAACGTGTTTCTTTATACTAACTTTTCTCTATACTAACGTTTCTCTATACCAACCTTCACGACAAATCGGTGTACGGAGTTAACTACTACAACCCGTACAAAATCTTTGGGCAGCGGAGTTTGACTTGACGGTGACAAAAACGCTCTCTAGGAAAACACCAACTTACTTTCATAAACAACGTTTCAGTGACGTCATTCTCCCGTAAATTGCCAATTTACCGGTAAATACCGATTTCCAAGAAGAGCAGTGACTACACTGCTCTTCTAGGAAACCGTAGTTTCAGTCTATTCAACCTTAGCCAACACAGAGTGCAGTCGAACGGAAAGAGCCATTTCCTCACAGCACTTTGGTTTACCACGAACTTCCGACTGAACGGTGTTGGGCAAAGTTATTGTCAAAGTATAGTTATTGCGATAGTTTTGTCAGGGAAATCATAATAACTGTAAACCAACAGCTGAAACTGCTTTGTTTGACTAACTTTTTAGTTAGGTTTTGACAACAATAATAATAGTTTTATTAATTTTATTTCTCGGAACTACGTGTTATTAACATACGCATAGCGTTCTATTTTTAAACATTCCATGACAGTTTTTCAAACGTAGTATTCCACTGTTATTAAAAAGATCGGTTTTTTTTCAAAAGCATTCCAGCCAGTACTTTTATTAATTTTTGAAGTGAAAACTTCTTTAGCGGCGCTGTGTACTTTTTTTGGAATGGGTAAAAACTTCTAAATTCGCGTCAGGTCACGTGACCCTGATCGAAAATTCGTAAGACGTAAAACGTAAGACAGCGCCATCTATGCACATCGGGAAGAACTACGAGGGCCTCGCGTACTAACTACGTAGTTCATCCAACAACGACGAGATGGCGCTGAACCACGGATATATAACTGACGACGAGCTCTATGCAAGCGGTTTGCTTCTCTTACTACTGCCGCGACCAACACCACGAACTGAAGTCTATCCTGTGTGCTTATTTGTAAATCTGAATAAATTCCTTTCACGAGAAGAATAAACCAGTCACTTTGGTATCATCAATCATACCTGATTTGCAAAAAACCCTATAAAATAAGGAACACACCTTAACACGCGTGTTTTGTTTATAAGACGATTCACAAAATACACTCGTAATTGTTCAAGTTTTCACTTCTGTCGGCACTACCGGAGTGCCAGTGTTTTTTTTTAAGTCTTGTTTATGCTTTAGGTGGCCAGACTATCCAACATAATTATGATGCGACCTTACAACGTATGGCAGGGAAATTTCCCAAGAGTATCGTAAGAGATGATAGAGCTTGGTGGGAAGCAACCACCTGTGAATTAATAACACCATACTACGATCTCCAATCTATCTGCCAAGAGAGATGAATATAGTTGATAAGATCCCTTAAGACCGGGCATAAGAATTACATAAGTAACTGTAACGTGAGTATAGTATGTATTATCATGATAAATTGTACTCTGTTATAAGCTGTGTTTAACTTGCAACTAGCATTGTATGTGGATGAAGTTCTCTATGGGATCAAACAAATCAGTATGGATGTTTCGTATCACGTGCGAAGAACTCGTTAGTTTATGGATATTTGTGCTACATAGTGAAAGGGCCATCGACACGCAAACTGTTTCCATCTCATGTATACAGCACATCATTCTACACCCACTAGTCCTTGTCCGTCCTTGCTTCGGTCAACCGAAGGAAAGCCTGTTCAGATGGAGATTCACAGACGACTCCGTCTTGGCGAGTAAATGTGCTGCTGGGACTCTTAATATCATATCCTGAGTGTCCTGTCAGCTGCACGTTACAGGAACTGATAGACGCTAGTAATTTTGCCAAACACATAGCCGATTTCTGGGCAGAGTCCATTTAGATTGCCATCGACACAAACGAATCGATGTCCGTTATACCATGTACATATTCTATTTTATGTATTGTATATTTTAAAACTGGACGGAAAAAGAAAAAAAAAATGAATTTGAAATCGAGTCAAAATTATGAAAGTAACTAATAAATTAATAGAAATAAACAACCAGCCTACTTGCGCTGGCGATGGCGTTCCTCTTAATTTTTACAGCTATTTCTTGGAATTTTCAGCAAAGCATTGTAAATGCGATGTTCACATTTTCTTCCGTGCTAACTTTGAACTAATAGATAAGTGAGTTGACTAAACTTAATTAAGTTTAATCAACTCACTAAGTGAAGTTAGAAAAGGATGAAGTGTAAGTTAAGTTAGAAAAGGGTGAAGTGTATATTAAGAATTATATTTTAGCTTACACTCTTAAGACTCTGTTTTTATTTTAAGTAGTTTTAAATGGGCTACTTTAGCTGGTTAGAACTAGGTAGTGTTACCGGATAGATAACACGATGACCCTCACCCCCCTTCCTCCATTGATAGGAGTCAATGTCCCTTCCACCCTGTATTTTAAGGCTTTCTTGCTGTAAAATAACTTTAAGTTGGAGCTATTTGAATACAATTAATAAATGTATGTAATCTGGGCAACATTGGGTCTAAGTTCCTGAAAGCTTAAATATTATAATTGTTCCTATACTTTTGAAGCCAAATCTTGGGAGAAAATATTTGATTGCTATAGTTAGTTAGTATTTTTTGAAGACTTTTATATACTGGGAAATAGCCTTCGACACAAGTTACAAGCTGTATTTGAAAACATAGTGGAAAAGGTGACATTCTTTATCAAGGAAAATGTGAGCTAGCTTTCTCCAATAATCGGTCTAGGCTTTGCTTTTACTAGCTGTTCGTTGCTCGTCCTAGGGTTTATTGCTCTTTTGATATAAAGCGGACACTTTTCGATAAAATAAATTCTAGCCTTTTTCCAACTATGCTGGTGTCGGCTTCCAGTCTAACTGGATGCAGCTGAATACCAGTATGTATGGAGCGATTGCCTGGCTGACCTGTACAACCCAGTCACTATTATGTCCTAAGGCGTTTCCACTCACATTTGCCTTGTAAATATTAATTTGGTTAACCTTTTGTTAGTCGCCATTTGTTCATCCTCTCAACATGACCAACCATCTAAGCAAACTCTTACCCACCTATAAAATGACAGCTCCATCCTTTATCTATTCTAGTAGATACTTCAAAGCACGTGACCTAGGCTTTATGTATTCACAAATTAGCCATAATAGTTTCAAAGTACTTTTCCTTTACGAAGGCTGACATAATTTTTATTACCCGCTATCACAAAGTATCAAAGTACCTTTTTGTTACATTTCAAAGACAACCCGTACTTCTGGACATTGTAAAAAAGCTTTTAAGTTTCCTCTTCACAAAAGGTCTATTGCGTTTCTTTTGTTTTCTTTTTCTAGAGGAATGTTGCCTTATACCATTTAATCAGGCAATCTTTATATTGGAAAAGTTATTCCAGACTAGTTTTTGTCTGCGGTTTCGCTCGCCTGGATGTCGGAAATTATCCCACGGAAATGTAGTACCGGGATAAAAAAGTATTCGGTGTCCTAACACAGCTCCCTTATTGCGTAACGCACTATCAATCTTGATCTGAATCATTTTGAAGGATCGTATTGCTAAATTGCTTCATATGTTCGATTTTTTTTTTCACTAGGAATTACTCCTGTATCGTCGGTGCGTTTACAAACATTTAAATTGACATAAACAAACAGCCAGACCCGGAACAACTACCTGTAGGCAATACAAATATTTGTTCCGTGCGGGAATCGAACCCGCGACACGCAGCGCAGCAGTCAATCGCTCAGCCACTGCGCCAACCGTGTCAAAAATTTGTCAAATCAACAACGTAAATAAAACAATGAATGCTGTTGACCTGTCAAAATAAAAGCTACAGATAGTAGATAGAAACCGCGCGTTTGGTGTATTTTAGTTACTTCCAAAGTATTATGTCATATGGCATTTTACTATGGGGTCGGGCTGCTGACATTGAATCCATTTTTATTTTATAAAACAGAGCTCTTAGAGCCATTTATAATCTACGTCGCCGCGAATCTCTAAGGGAACTATTTAAAAAAGTTCATATCATGACAATACCTTGCCAATTTATTTATGAAAATATTATTATGTAAGAAAAAATGAACATCTTTTTAATAAAATACGTGATAGACATAATTTTAATACTAGAAATAAAGACAAATTAGATCAACCTTTTTTCAGATTATTTATAAGAAAATATAAAACTCATATTAAAAGTACACTATGTAAACAAGGATAATTCGCCGGGTTAATTCAAAAACCAACTAACTCGGTGATTTTGGGATATTGAGTTAAATATACACACCGATTCAAAATTTTATTCTCTTTCTACTGGTAAAACATACTAAGCTGTGCGATGCTTTGTTTCGGAGATACTGAATGGTGAAACCAACTATCTAACCATACCGTTTATATGAAAAACAAATATTCCTTGTTAATCAAAAAAATTATGATTTGTATCGAAGTCAAACAAGATACTTAAATTTAACCAGTTTTCAAAATAAAAAAAACCTGCAAAATATACGGAATTTTGGGAAAGAAAAACGATCACATCCAATTAAATGGTTTTAGTACTTAGAAACAAGAGGAAATAGCGTTAATATTCAATGAAAATAGCAGTTATTAAAGGATAATAGGTATTACCTGTTGTTTATTTATTAATACTTGCCACAAAATCAAGAAGTCGTTGTTAATAGATAGGTTTAGTAGGTTTTACTTCTATAATATTGATCATGATCCCAACAAAATATCGAGAAGTAAAACCGATTAACTGCGGGTAGTTCGTTTAAATTCCACAGTTTCCGACCGCGCATGCGTCAAAGTCGTTGTTGCTCTCGCGCCGACGATATCTCGATTCATTTTGTGGCGGCGAAAAATTCAGTTCCAAGTTATAGTAAGGTGTTTCTGGTGTTCGTGCACTAAAATGGATTCTTGTGATGCTGATCCTCCTCTTCCAGACTTTCAAACTCAGAGGAAGTAACAAAATTTGGGCTCAATATTAATTTTTCCAGATTATTTTTTTAACACGCGTCTTATTGTAATTACTTCAGTGGAATTTGATCGTTTTCAACGTTCCATTGTAACTTGATACCTCACTCCATTTATTCGTATCGATACCGGGGGTCAACTATTATTGGATGCTTTTTGAACGACACTACCGCAGACATCCCGGACGTCAGCCTGTACGAGATTAGGATGACTCTGAAGCTGCTCAAAAACAACAAGGCGCCGGATGATGACAGAATTACTGCCGAGCTCCTGAGTGCCGGCGGAAAACCCGTTCTTAAGGCCATTTAGAAACTGTTTGGTTTCGTCATACTCAAGGGTAAAACACCACAAGCATGGAACAGAGGTGTGGTGATACTTTTCTTTAAGAAGGGCGACAATGCCCTTCTTAAGAATTATAGGCCCATCTCACTTCTGAGCCATATCTACAAGCTGTTTTCGAGAGTCATCACGAACCGTCTCGCGCACAGGTTTGACGACTTCCAGCCTCCCAAACAAGCCGGATTCCGTAAAAGCTTTAGCACCGTAGACCACATACATACTCTGCGACAGGTTATACAGAAGACCGAAGAGTATAACCTGCCTCTCTGCTTAACGTTTGTGGACTACGAGAAAGCCTTTGTTTCGATCGAGACATGAGCTGTGCTGCAGTCTCTTCAATGGTGCCAGATCGACTATCGATACATCGAGGTACGGAAGTGTCTGTACGAAAACGCCACTATGTTAGTCAGACTCCAGGATCAGACCTCCAAACCTATCCTTCTGCAGTGAGGTGTGAGACGGGGAGACGTTATCTCTCCGAAATTGTTCACCGCTGCACTGGAGGACGTCTTCAAGGTTCTGGACTGGAAAGGGGCTGGCATTAACATCAATGGCGAGTACATAACTCACCTTCGATTTGCCGACGATATTGTAGTCATGGCTGAGACTATGGAGGAACTCAGTACAATGCTCGATGACCTCAGTAGAGCCTCCGAAAGAGTGGGTCTTAAAATGAACATGGACAAAACGACGTTCATGTTAAATCATAAAGATCGGAGACGCTACACTCGAAGTCGTGGACGAGTATGTTTACCTAGGACAAACTTCCAGTTAGGTAGGTCTAACTTCGAGAAAGAGGTCAATCGTCGAATCCGACTCGGCTGGGCAGCGTTCGGGAAGCTACGCAATATATTGTCGTCCCACATACCGTAGTGTCTCAAAACGAAAGTCTTTGAAAGGGCAATGGAGAGGGCTATGCTTGGAGTTTCCCTGCGTGATCGAATCAGGAATGAGGAGATCCGCAGGAGAACTAAGGTAACCAACATAGCCCGACGAATTGCCAAACTTAAGTGGCAGCTTAGTGGGCAGGGCACATTGCTCGCAGAACAGATGGCCGATGGGGCCGAAAGGTTCTGGAGTGGCGACCGCGTACTGGAAGACGTAGCGTTGGAAGGCCTCCCACAAGGTGGTCGGACGACCTTGTGAAGGCCGCAGGAACCCGTTGGATGCGAAAAGCACACAACCGATCGAAGTGGATGTGCTTGGGGGAGGTCTATGTCCAGCAGTGGACGTCTTACGGCTGAAATGATGATTATTGCCGCAAGTTGACGGTCTACAACTTGACCATTTACGAAAGTGCACCGCCTAATGAAGCTTACTGCTTTGCGTGGTCAGAAACAAATGGTAAAAAAGGCAGCGCGAAAATTGTGCAAAAAAGGAGTAATCTCCGAAGAATACCATGCGTGGTTTGAAAATTTAGCGACTGATAGTGCTAAACTAGACCGTGTACCGGATGCTACTGTGTCATATGTATAGTTTTTTTTTCAACTTAGGTGTGTTTTTAATCAAACTATTTCCAATTTATTAATCCGTCTTTAACGCTTAGATAGTTTTCATGATGAAAACGGTTTTTTAAGGGACACAGCACAGGTTAGTACAAAATTTCAACAAATATCGGGAAGTAAAAGCGACTAAAATTTTAGTTTTTTTGCATTTTTCTCGAAACTAACAAGATTATTAAGAACAATATATTATTGTTCGATGTATATACTTGAATTAATAACCAGTAACTTTCTGAGACTCGATAGTAGCGCTTAATTTCGAAAATAAAGCCTTTATTTTGTAGGGAGGTAAAAGCAACTAAATAAGGGGTTTAGGGCACAAAATGCAATATTCTGTAAAACCCTGTTACTATTCTATGAACTAGTATAAATCAACGCATACGTGATTTAATTATAAATCAGATGCTGTTTCTTCTAATAACATTATCAAAGATAGTATATGAAATTTATAGATACAAACTTTCAAAACGCCCTACCACAAAATCATAATTTGGGCAGTTAGTTGGTTTTTGAATTAACCCGGCGAATTATTACAAATTAGAGAATTATATCCAAGATAAGAATGCTTGGAAACATGCTGGTCTTGCTCCATAGGACAATCTAGAGCCTAGACAAAATCAAACTGGTTCCTAATTTAATTTATATTTTTAAAATTTATATGACATTGATTTTTACAATCTGTGACTACAGTAACTCACACATTTGTTAAAATTCTAGGAAAATCATCTACTTTTACAATATTTGTAAATAATTTGTAAATATGTGAGCACCATGTATCTATCACATAATTGATTTACCTGTCATTGCTTCATTTTTAATTCTTTTTAGTTTTTGTGGTAGACTAATTTTATTCTAGATGCATCGTCTTCACAAATAATTATATTATGTATACAAAACCTTGTAAAACATTTTAAAAGAGTAACGGTGGAGTTTCTTGCCCATTCTTCTCCATACGAACACTACCTTTTGGAAGGAGCGACTAGAATCAATTAAATTTTACTGTAAGTTTTGACGTTCAAAAGTGCCTTTAATGTGCCTATTTGAAATAAATGAATTAACTTTGACTTTAGTGTGTTACGCAATTACCCTGCTGGTCATGATCTACCTGTGTGCCAAAATTTCATCGAAATCCGTTCCGTAGGTAGACGGACAGAGTTACTTTCGCATTTATAATAATATTATCGTTAACAATCCCTAATCAATGCTTTGAAGATAAAAAAAATCTATGGAAAATTCCCTTTATTTAGTATATATTTCCGTTTCATAATCGACAGCTTTACTATAATAAACCTATTAGCCAATTTATAAAAGTTGAAAACCTAATTTATCGACGTCTACCAGATCCGTGTCCAATATATATATCTATCTATAAATATAAAAGATATTCTTGATTTTGTATAACTTTTGAGGCCTACTAAAACATTCTAACAAATATTTCACAATTCCAGAATACTATAATTTAAAAAGAAAACCGACTGAATGTGAGTGAGATACACGACTTTATTACTGTCTGGCGGTTTTGAGTATTTTGTATATTAGCTCAACTTTAGGCTAATGAGATTCATCATCTGCGTAGCCTTTTTCCAACTTTGTTGGGGTCAGCTTCCAGTCTAACCGGATGCAGCTGAATACCTGTATTTTACATGGAGTGACTGCCTATCTGACCTCCACAACTCAGTTACTGGGTAATACGATACCCCTTTGTATGACTGATTGTCAGACTCAGACTGTGGCTAATGAGATTATGAGACACAATTGAATTTCTATTGTTATAAAACAATCCTACGCCTTTGCGTAGGATTGATTTATAACAATAGAAATTCATCTACGCCCTACGCACGCTACCAAATCTGTAGGCAAAGGCCTACGCAAATGTCCAACAGATTTGGTAGCGTCATGTGACGGGTCGTTGAGCTCCCTAAAATAGGGTTGAGCTACACGATGACTGTTGCATGCACATACTGTTTGATGAGACATGTCAACTCAAAACTGAAATGACTCTTTCTTAAAAAGGCCCTTCCAGACATGGCCCTGCATTATCAGAATCACATAAAATCCTAATATGATAAGAGACCTGATTTTGTTTCGGCATTTCTTTTCAGGGATCAGTCAGCTAAGAAATGCCGAGGTCATGTTCTTTTAAAATATAAAGGTGTCTTAAAAGATCTACTTACAGAAATAAACATTTCATTTCAATTCTAATCATACTTGAAAGTTGAAACACCATCGCTTCTCTAGTAACGTCTATGTCAGAGTTTAGAGCTAGGACGTCACGTATATCTAATAACTAAGGCCATATATTAGGAGTAGGATAGGCTGTATTTTGCTCGGGAAGAGCGTTTATCAATCAATCAACAAGCTCGGATAATCTGACGTAAGCCAATTAAAGGTAAGCTTATGTAAATGTACGAGCGTTCAATGTTTGTTTATTTAGTTTAATAATAACTCACGTTGGTAGATGTTTTAACCTGCCAAATTTTTACATTAATGGAATTGAAAGGCAAATCCATACTAATGTTATAAATTTGTTGGTTTGTAGGTTTGTATGTAGGCGGTAATCTCTGGACCTAACACCGGAATTTAAAAAAATATTTTTGGATTTGATACCCTAATTTTTGAGGAAGGTTCTACTATAGGTATAAAAAAAACTGAGCAAAAAGAAAAAATAGTCTAAATGAAGTCTAAGTGAAAACGATGTACGAGCTCGGGCAGGCGATGCGATGCGATGGTTGGAAATTTGAAGGCAGACGAAGTTTCGGGCAGATATTACCATTTTTTTTATTTTTTTTATTATAAAGGTCAGATCATATTCCCTACATTTATACAAACAAAAAGTGCATACCCGGCTGTTGAATAAAGCACCTAAATGCTTTTAAAAAGTGCAATTTAATCAAGTCTTAGTTTTCTTTTGCTAAACTTGTGGTTAGAACTACAACTAAAGAATACATAAAATACATAAGCACTGATAGATCAGTGCTTATGTCTTTTATGTATTTTCATCCTTGTTTTCTTTTATCTACTGAAACTAGTTGAAACAAACAGGAATTTCATTCGTATTTCTGTGGTATATGATAATTTTAACATAAGTTTAAAAAAATATAATTGACGTGTAAAAGTGTTTGTACAAACCTACTTACAGAAATAAATAATTAATAATTTGCCTACATACACTCACAGGTAACTATGAAAATATTGCTGCACCAAACGATGCACAATTTTATTTCCATCATTATTTGTTCTCAGCAATGAAAGAGAACAATCGATGCACGTTTGCTGAATATTGAGCATACACACGACAGCTCAAGCGCTAAAATTTTCCATATCGTTATGATGATGTTCGATTTCAATGTTTTGAACTTTATTTCTATTAGCGTAGAGATGAAAATTAAAGACAATGATGCTATGCCTCGATTTGAGGATTTTCAAATCGATCACAGTAGATTGGTTTGTGTTTATCCAGTTGATTGCGTGTCGGCGAAATGTTACTAATGATGATTGTGTTTTGAGCCATTTTAATGATTCCCTTGCCTCTGTTAGCTGTCAACTCGTTTTAACGTAGGTATACTATTTTGCACATTTAATTTTAAACGTTGTTTGATTTCCTAAATAAATAATAAGTGTTTTCGTTTAAGACTTTAATACGTTGATTCATGAACGTTAAGTACGAGTAGGTATGCCGAAGATATTTTAATCACGATGTCATTGCATACAAATAATCAACCACATACAAGGGTCGGTAACAAAAAGAGAACGTTTTACATCTTAATTTTCTCACTCCAGCTATCGACGCATGATATTATATTCGACTAGCTCTCACCCGTAGCTTCGCCCGCGTGGTATGTCGATAAAAAGTAGCCTATGTCTTTCCCCAGATTTCAAAGTATCCTCATACCATTTTTTGTAAAAATTATTTTCTACTACTCTCAAATCAGAAATAATTCTTAAATATACAAACTAAAACAGCATCCAGCAAGATTAAGATACAGTGAATCAATTCCAATCAGAATATATTCGTTCGTCCGATGGCGATGCGTGTGGCCCACTTCCCACGACCACCGTTTCTTTAGCAAACGTTGACTTAATACATCGGAAAAATCACCCTTTATCTTAATGTTTGCTAAGTCTAATAATATAATATAATAAAATAATATAATATAATATCGATACTTATTTCTTTCAAACACACTGTACATTTTCTACCTAATCAAATTCCATTGCAGATAAAACAATATTGGAATCATTTTTACAATATTTTGTCAACTCAATAGGTCTTTTATAATTCGTCTAAATTGAATACTTGGTAAGAATAAATTCCGAAAAAAAATTTAACGCGGGAGACGATGAATCAAAAATGCATCATATTCAATGCCGTTTTTAATTTCACTTTTTGTTAATAAATGTATTTTGTGCTTCACGAACTGCCAAATAAATGTTATTCTTTCTTTTATTTATTTTCAAGTAGTTTCTGCCCGCAACTTCGTCCGCGTGAAATTTTTTGTTCTCCCGACCAAACCCGAAGCACGTCACCTGCCCGCACTATTACTTCGTTTTCTGACTTTGTTTCTTTTTGCTCGACTCCTAAGAGTCCTAGCGTGATGTTAAGCAGCCTATAGCCTTCGTCAAGAATTCGATTATCAAATGCAAACTAATTTTTCAAATCTGTCTGGTAGTTCCAGAGATTACCCTCTGCATTCAAACTCACAAACGAACTTTTACCTCTGTATAATACTAAGTATAGACAACATTCTGTTTACAGTGGTCAATAGGTATCGCCATGTTAAATTCAATCCGCCATTTCAAAGCAATTTTCTTAGTTTCTTAGCTCGCTGGTAGATAAAAGCTTTCAGTAGGATAGTGAAGCCACACTGCCACATCCGATTTAACGTGGTCCGCCAATTTAGCTTTAGAAGTTTGTTCTCTATTTAAATTCTGTTTAAGACTTGGTTTTGTAGTATTTTTGTGTTAAAATAACACGTGTGTTTTTCTTTCGTTTATATCGGTACCTTGTTTTATATTATATTCATGTAGGTAATTGGTTATCATCATATTGGAATTTTGTGTGTTGTGTTGTCTTTTGTGTGCGTCAAATAAATGGTTTATCTATATATCTATTTACCAGTCGATATTGACCTCTATGTTGGACATTTTCCGATAACTACATTTATTTATTCAGTAACAATATTATGGAACACCAGAACTTGACTTCAACGATGATGTTGTGGTCATGGACATAAACCTTATACATGATGTAGTTGAAATAACTGAAAACCAAAAGAGGGAGCATGGAACTTATCATTCATTATGAACTACTTTTGTTATGGAACCAAGCATGGAATTGCGAAAAACAATCAGCTGCTCCATATGTTAAGTGAAAATAAATTAATGAAGCTGATTACTTTTCGCGATATCAGGGTTGGTTCAACAATAAAAGTTGTTCAGAATGATGAATACAATGAACCTTTTTCTTTGTTATCTTTGGTATCACTGTTATTAAATCCATCAATCATTGAACCACACTTCCCATGGGGGCTGGCAGAAGCTAAAGAACGTCACCTGCTACGATCCTCACATACACCTTTTGCTTCGTTTACTTTCATAAAAGGTCATACACACACGCCGGTTACGAGTACTATAACGCAAACGCATGTCACTATTATTATTCTGAACATACATAATCCAATATTCAAACCAAAACTCCCTTCAACTAGAACCCGCATTGTCCAAAGATCTGAAGGCCAATTCTCGTAATTTAAAACGTTCAAAATCTAGTCTCAGTCTCATCTCAGCGACAAGCAAATGTCAAAAACTTGTCAAAATGTAGGGAAATTAGAAGTATTTTTTGACAGATTGAGACTGAGATCAGACTGTGAACGTTCTTAAAATTAGTAGAATTTCCCCTCTGTTATGCTACATGCTTCCCTATTAATTAGTCTCTAACGCATGTTACGTTGCCAACAACGCTAAGTTCCACTTATCAGTTTTATTATACCTCAAGATCTTAAATCAGACTATTGTGGTACAATTCTTTGTAAATAGAGGAAATGTTACGAATAAAAAGTTACTTAGGTACTTAAAGTTTTAAATTTTCTTTAAGTGGACTCATAAGGAACTTTGGTACAGACAACCTTGAAGCTTAATGCGGTTATTCAGAAGATGTAAACGGTAAATGAAACAAAAGGATTAGCGGTTCTGAAAGCTTGGATTTTCGACAAAGTATTAGACCATGAATACGTCTAAGTTTTAGAAAACTTAGACGTATTCATGATCTAATACAGTAACAGTAACAGCTCTAGCTGTTACTAATCCTCATAATACAAATCTTAAGTCCATTAATTTATTCACTGACTGACAACGCACAGCCTAAACCGTTGGGTCGAGAAACATGAAATTTTACTCAAGACAATGACACAACAACGGTGAGCACTGAGTAAGAATTTTGAAACTTCATCCCCAAAAGGGGTTAATTGTGATATCTCATCGGCCACACGGCTTGTTATATAATAAAACATAACTACTAATATTATATAAAACTGATATTGCGACTATACAGGATGGTAGGGACATCAAAGGGCAACCTGTTATCATGAATTCACTACATGATTCTGAGCCGGTTATTAAGAAAATAATATGCTGTTCATATTGACCGCGTAGTATTGCACTTTTTTTTATGAAACAGCTGTTTTTTATAATAAGTGAGGGTTAATTTTTATGCTAGCGGGTTTAGAATCATGTGCTGTATTCCGGTCCCACTTTGCGCGTGGATGTCCTTGCCATACTGTATAATCAAAAGGCGGTCTGGTAGAAAAATAAATACAAATACCTCATCATTAACCTTTTGACCGCCACAGTATAGATGACAAACCAAAATGTGCCCAGCACCGTCTTTGTCGAAACGTGCGTTTTTGATTTTTTGACGTGTAGCAGTCAAAAGGTTAATATTAACATCAAAATTTATAAATTCCAGCTAAATATTTAGATATTTAATCAGCCAATTAAGGTTAAATTTCAAGGAAAATTTCTCCTATTTATCTCATAATACTTCATTAATAATCAAGAATTGTAGACAGATTTTACGAACACAGTTTCCAGAAAATTCCTAGTTTTCAAACATCTTTTGAGTTCTCCTAATGGGCTGGAAATTAGCGTCGGGACACCGCAGAATCTTTTGTCTTCTAGTTTCTAAGTGAATATAACGAAAACCTTGCAAAATTTCCGAGCAAGTAATTTAATTTAATTTGTATAAAGTGCGCCGTAACTTGGCAAGTACGCGCAAAGGTGCTATAATTTGAAATGGTGTGTTTCACGTAATCCATCATCGAAGTAATTTAGCGAAGGTAGCATGACCCTACTAATGGAGAAATGAAGTTCATGCGACAGGCCTTGTAATTTATGTTTCCTGATATTCTTGATGTGAGTTTTGAGGGTAGTGTTATTGTTCAAAACGCAAAACAGAAAACAGAATGAAATGTAAATATGGACGTTGCTAATGAGAAAACATGAATGTGTTGGTTTTGAGGGACAAAATTGCTTTGCTGACAAGGTTTTTGTATTTGTTTTAGCGGATTTTTTTTCTTAGTGTGAGTGAGGGTAAAGGATTTCGATGTACTGCTGGGGTTTGGGTTGAAAAATTTCATAAAATCCAATGCAACATTTCAAAAAAATATCTGGGTATAAGAAATAAGATCCCGAAGTTATGTTCTGTGTTGTAATTATGTTGTAATTAACATGTACATTTTTTCTTCTATCTAGCTCTGTAAAACCTGTTCAGTGTTCATATAAATAAACTCGATATCAAATACCCATAAATACTTTCAAAGCAGCATCCAACATTACGTAGTACTACTTCAAGTCTCCTATCTCTTTTCTCTCGGCAACTTCATTCCGCTTTAGTGCACGCCATTTTCGACTTTATGGCTAAACAATAACGCTGTTATCAGCAACCGACACATCGAGAAAAGTTGTTACTTTGTTTGCGACACTGCTATTAGAAGGAAAGTAAACAACGTTAGATGAGCGACAACGTCCTTTGTGATTTTTTATTTTTGCTTTTATCTCAGATTTTCTCATTACGATTAAACTAGATTATAGCTATTAGCTTGGCATATTGGATAACTAGAAAAAAAATATTGCTTTATGTATTGAAATTATATTAAAATGAACCTATTATTTATTATTTTTCCTATTTCTATTATTATATGAACCTATTATATTATCAGTGATTAGTATCTAATCTGCAACCCAATTTATTTATTTTTTGATACAATACATAATGACAAAAACGATACTAAAACAAAAGTGCTGGCTTTTGTCCCTGGATACGCCGCGTGGAGGTCAGTTATTATCCGACGGGAACGTACTACGGAGATATCCTTTATTCTAACCCAGGTCATGGTCTATGGGTGCTGGTATGCATTTCTATTATAGGTATACACTGTACGGTATACAGCATTCACCAGCAATATTGTATTTCTACCGTGTTTTAAATATTTTATAGCAAAAATTCTCCGAACATTGGTTAACCGTAACCCCATTAAAAACTCCAACAAGTCAAGCCACACTTAGCCGAAATATATGAGAAAAGCTTCCCAGAGTTTATGTTATATTATAACTTTATTGTAAAGGAATCCTTACTGTCCCTGAATTATATTTGGAAGAGAGATCTATTGACATTCAGAAAGGGTCTTCAGGTGTTTTATGTAGTCAGTCACCCAAGGGCCGACTTTTGGTATTGTCGATTTAACTAAATAAAGAAAGGAATATTAGATAATCTAAGGATTATGAACTCGGGGATATTTTTATTGTTATTCATTTTTATTTTCAGTATATTTAGGTGTGGTTTAAAATTATCGTAGACTTTGTCTCTGTCACCTCTGACCTAGACTAGAGTCAAGAGCAAACCCATTTCAAATAAAAAAAAAAAAATCATCATCATCATCATTTCAGCCGAAAGGCGTCCACTGCTGGACATAGGCCTCCCCCAAGCACCTCCAATTCGACCGGTTCTGTGCTTCTCGCATCCAACGGGTTCCTGCGGCCTTCACAAGGTCGTCGGACCACCTTGTGGGAGGCCTTCCAACGCTACGTCTTCCGGTACGCGGTCGCCACTCCAGAACCTTTCAGCCCCATCGTCCATCTGTTCTGCGAGCAATGTGCCCTGCCTACTGCAACTTAAGTTTGGAAATTCTTCGTTTAAAATTAAATGGATATAAATGTTAGAAATTAAGGTGAGGAAGAAATTAGGTTAAGTAACATCACGCTGTACTCTAATTGCGTAATACACTGTCAATCTGAATCATTTTGAAAGATGTTGTTAATCCATTGCTTCATACGTTCGAAAAATTTGTCTGCTCAACAACCTAAATGACGCAATGAATGTTGTTGAACTGTCAAAATGAAAGCGATTCCTACTGTTAGTATGTTACGCCATTATCCCGCTGTTTTCCTCGGAGGGTTAGGTAGAGGTGTACCAACCTAATCTGCATTCGCGATTTATTTGCCAAAAATGTAAACAAATATGAGTTTATGGAAAAATAACTTTAAATCTTACACAATAAAGTTCAGTTTACGCTACAACTTCAAACATTTTTATAACTTTTTCAATAGTCCTAGTCATTCAGAAATCAATTTAATTATGATTAAAATAAAGTTGATATTTGTTTAACTTAAAATAATATTAATTTGAAACATAAGTTTGAATAGACTTCACCCATATTTCGCCAATTATGTTTAAGTCCCATGTAATAAAGTGCGAGCCTTTTCTCATCAACCAGGCACAAATTCATCTTCTGGGCGCTGATACTGAGAAGTTCCTGATGGACAAACCCGATAACACTTCGCCTGAAATGGGAATCGAAAACCAGGACTTCATTCTCAGCAACGCTTAAGGATTTGTCTTTGATACATGCCGCAAAATTTTCTAGCAGGTATCTATCACCAAAAAATGTCTTAGTTGTACTGCGCTTTCCTGATTATTTTCCCACACACATATCACAATCTACCTGGTCTACCTGGAAGCAAAAATTGCTTCATAAATTCTAGACTAGACTTTATAGGGTTTATTACGAAATTCGCACTACTAATAAACCCGGAATATCCAGGTGAAACAAGACCAAAAGCAATGCAGATAATAATAGGGACTTGTGATTTTTGGGGACGCTGAGGTTGATAAGGTATTCGCATTGATTCCAATAAGTAGTGGAACATAACGCAATCCTATGGGTATTTGGCTTTGTAAATGGTGGGGGTAATGTCATAATGTGAATATGCCATAATTTTTGCTAATGGCATTATAATATTTACCACAACAAACCAAGTCAAGTTACAAGTCTTGAAAGCCAACATTGAAAAAGAAATCACCAATTTGGAGGATGTTTTGCAGCAAACAGTTCAAAATGCCGTAAAACGAGCACAAATGTGCATCAACTCAGGACGTGGTCGTTTCACAGATATATATTTTTTTAATTAATGTCAAAAATTTTAGATTTTTAAATAAACTTTCCGTGAAAACAGAAGCCATTTTTTTTTCATTAACAGCCAAATGGTAGCCAATTCACATTATGACATTAATTTTCTCCTATCCTGTAGTTATTTATGACTTTTTTCTTGAATGTCTATGTATAACACGGCCTTACCCGCATGTTAGGTGCCCTGTTTTTTGGGCAAACCTTATGCTTCTAGTGCCCAAATTCACTAACAATATTTTCAACTTTTACTTTAAATATTCAAGATTTGTCTCGGATCTGAGTCAAGCGTTAGAAGAGGTTTTGTTCAGGCATTACAGATAGGTTTTGCCCAGTGTTAGTGAAAACAGCCATTACTTATAAATATTTGGTTAACTTTGATGAGACATTACGACCAATTAACAAATAAATAATTTCTATTAATTTGTATTAAAAAATTATGCTTGATATTTACAAAATTGAAATGAATTGCATTGAAATTAGTGCGAAGCAAAATTGAAATTTTACTGTTTCTATAAGGGCCCGAACACACGCACCACAACCACACCACAACGACAACACGTGGTCTGGCGCTAATTTATATGAAAATGAATAGTTTATTCACACGGGCCATATTTTTCCGTCATAATCAACCGCGTCTGCGATACCGACCATGTCGCGACCAGCGAGACCACGCACTAGTGGCACCACGTTGTGTCGACCATTTGATTTGATTTTGTAGTTACCAAAACGCAACTGCAAAAAGCTGCAGCGACACTATCTACATTTACCACCCAGTGGATTCGCAGTGGTTAATAGATAATAGGTAATACGGGCTGGTGTCCGCAACTCCACGTCAATGCGCGTATTTTGCGTACGGTTCGCAGTGGTTAAGTATGAATCACGGAACAGATAATTTTATCTGTTCTGTGGTATGAATAGTGTAGCTGCGGCTTCTTGCGGTTGAATTATGGTACCTACAAAATGTTGTGTTTACGATGTGGCCGGCCTTTAGTTCGCGGTTGTCGGAATTGCGTTGTGGTTGCGACATGGTTGCGAAGTGGTCGGTATCACACACGCGGTCGATAATGACGGTAAAATGTGGTCCGTGTGAATTTGACTATTAATTTTCATAGAAACGCGCCCGACCACGTGTTTTGGTTATGGTGTGGCTGTGGTTGTGGTGTGGTTGTGGTACGTGTGAAACACGCCTATTGTGGCATTCAACCATTTAATAATAAACTGTTTAACAACCAATAATCCGCTTACAATAATAGCAATTAGAACACAATTTTATCAAAGGGTGAACATTCAATCAAAATCAATCATGGCATACAAAGTCTAAAGCTAATTTAAAATATAATAATGGAGGGAAAACTTTCTATCCAAAATTTGATGAATTAAAAGATAGCCTTTCTATGTTTATACCTAATTTATTTTTCAGAACCAGTCGATATGTGTTTTGAAGTGAAAACTTCTTTAGATGCGTTGAGCAATTTTTGTCAGGGGCAAATCTTTTGAGTTCTCGTCATCATCATGTTAATGTTAACAGTTTATCTGTAGCTACGAGTATGACATGTTGCGTTTGGCCAGCAGCGAAAGTGATTATATGGGTAATGGGTATATACTAACTTTTGCTTTTGCTACCTCTTAAAATACTTGTATTTTAAGAGGTAGCATTCGTGGATCTTTGACAGTCGTTACGGGTAGTCAGAAGCCCGAAAGTCTGACAACCAATCCTACCAAAGGGTATCGTATTACCCAGTAACTGGGCTATGAAGGCAGTCGCTCCATGTAAAATACTGGTATTCAGCTGTATCCAGTTAGACTGAAGGCTGACCCCAACATAGTTGTGAAAAAGTGTAGGCAGATGATGAGTGACAAGTTTTAAGTTTTCACTTCGGTCCCCATGCTCTTTTTAAGACAAAAAAGTTGCGTTCAAGAGAGCAGAAATTGAATGAGCATTGTAGCAAAACAGCAGCAAGCCCCAACTTCCCGAAACCCGAGTTTGATTAAAAACACTCAAGCGAAGCGCCTTAAGGCTTTTCCTAACGTTTTTCTTCTAAGATTTGTTTTGTGAATTAATTTAAATCTCTCGCCGCAAAATCTTAAATGTTTTGTACTTTTGAATACTAAGGTACTTAATACTTTTATTTCAGCGCACCTAGAATATTTAAAAGAGTTTATCTTTGTGACGGAATCTGTGATGAAGTGTTAATTATAGAAATGCTATATTCTTCGGGTGCTGAAGTTTTGATAAAACAGTTTTTTTGTTAGTTGGTTATTATATAGTAGCCATTAACTCATTAAGCTCCGCTAATGAGACACAATTGATTTTCTATTGTATCGTTACACATAGGTTACGCGCGAAGCTTGACCGGGGTGTAAAACTGCTTCATCACAAAATGAAGTCATTACAATTAGTCGATTGCTGGTGAATGGATATGAGGAAAATTTCGTGAGGAAAGTTTAGAGTATGAACGTCGATGGCTATAAGACTAGAGGAAGACCAAAGAAACGATTGATGGACTGTGTGAATGATGTTGTGGTTAGAAATGGGGTAGGGTTGCCAACATTTTTTTGTCTGAATATAGTATTTTTTTTAAAAAGCCATAAAAATATAGTACGCTTCAAAAAATATAGTATTTTGTTATGGAAGACTAAAAAAAGACAAAGTATTTTTTTTTTTCAAACACAAACTCAAATTCTTTATTGGATTGAAAGACGCGTTCGAAAATTGCAGGAATTTTTTTTCATTTTACTAATTTTAGTATTGCAAAATATAAACATTGAGCTATTGTATGGAAATATAGTATTTTCGCGTACTATATATTTCTTCAACAGTATATAGTACGGAGACCCTAAATATAGTATAATGCTATATATTATATTATGGTTGGCAACCCTAAAATGGGGTGACTACTGAGGTGATGACTAATCCATACTAATATTATAAATGCGAAAGTGTGTCTGTCTGTCTGTCTGTTACCTCTTCACGCTTAAACCGTTGAACCGATTTAGATGAAATTTGGTATAGAGATAGTTTGATTCCCGGGAAAGTACATAGGATAGTTTTTATCCCGATATTCCCACGGGATCGAAACTTATGCGGGTGAAACCGCGGGACGCTGCTAGTAGAGAAAAATGGAAGAAAAAGACATTTTGCGCCGACTCCAAAGAAATTGGGATAAGGGTAGGAAAATGATGATGATCGCTAGTGAATGCAGTCGTTATGTTCTTTTCTTGATCTCCTGCATCTTATACCTAGGTACAGATGCCAGTACATCAAGTTACTACAATCTGTCAACTTTCTTTAATAGATTTTCAACTTTATCACTAAAGCATAAGGTTCAAAGTTGATTGGGAAAATTTTACAGTTTCGGGTAGCTTGATTTGCTGGCGTCTGTACAAGACGCCGTCTGCTGTACAGTACTTTACCACAATTAACGCTAAAAATATTTTAATAATTACCCGTCTTAACTTTTATGAATATTTTATCTTAAAAAGTTCGTTAAGCGTAATTTGCCAACATTTTTGACAAGTTTGAAGAGATACCTAAGATTTCATTTCACTTTCCAGACTACTGAGTAATTATCCAGTCATCCTTGGAGGCTCCTCCTCCTTGGCTTTTAAATAGGCGATTACATAAACAAAATAAATTATTCCCTCAACATTTTTGCTTAACGAAAGATTATTTCTGTTCAAATGACATTTTATAAATTTCTCTCCGATAGGCAGTATTAGATGAATGTTTCATATTTGATACAGATATATGCTGTGCATATGCTTATGTATAAGTTTCTTTGTACTTATTCAGGTCCATAGGGGATTTGTGTGGGTCTCGTCCCCATCCTCCAACAGTCATAGGATACATGTCAATATGGTTATAAGAATCCAAAAAAGCCTTAGGTTCGGGTCTCTTCAAAATGACAGACGCTACCGGCATCGTGACATGCGACACGATATTCCAGATGTACCTACCCCACATACAGGTGTTAACTCTTAAGAGTAAAAATCTGCGAAAAAAGAATCAGCTGTTTCCTACTGTTGACGAGTTATGCGAACATAAATGTAGGGAACAGCTGACTTTTTTTTCACGATTTCAGCTTTGGTACCATAGTAATAGTTGTTCATAATGATAAGTAGAATGACCCCTTAAGAGGTTATCAAATAATTACGGGACACCTTGTATATAAAGAATGTCGCCATGATAAAAAATAACTTTCCTACCAGACGCTTCAAATGACACTCGTTTAAAATTTGTTGGAGGGTGCGTTTTCTTCCAATGTGCTTTGTTTTGAATGACATGTGTATGTATTTTAATTTTATTTGATTTGATAGTTTGTGTATTATTTTTTTATAACTAAATAATGGACTTTGTTTGAAAATAAATGAATTATTATTATTATAAGTTGGCAAAGCAAAGATAAATAATGATAAATTATAAAAAGGGTCTAGATATTGGAATTTGATGAATAAAGTGAATTTTCCCAAATGTGATACAAACGGAATGGTATAAGATGTTCACCATCTACTTATGGAGTGTCCTAAAACAAAGAAGGATAGAGGTATACTGCTGAGTACGATAAAAGTAAATTGTATATGATATTCGTCGATTTAAATGTTAAAGTTTCACCTGAGATAGCAAACCTACGTTCTTATTTATTTACACATCAATAACTTATATAGTATTTGTAGACTTAGTTAAGAATAGGTAGTTGAAGTTATGATAAGAGTAGTCGGATAGGAAACGCCGACGTGATCTAGTTTTTAAAATATGATGGCGTGTAAAAGTGTTTGTGCAAACCTACTTATAAAAATTAAATCATTTGTGAATGATTTTATTATGATGAGGCTGATAAGCCACTGTCTTTAAGAGCCTCTTATAAAATTTAAGAGTAAAAATAAAATATTGGGGTCAAATGAAAATATCGCTGCACATTCTGAGCGCAGTTTGGTTCAAAATTTTGTTTTGCATAGATATTGAATTTCATCTACACTATTTGCTTCACATGGCTTCCAAAGGTTTCTGGAAATGAAATAGACGCTTCAATTCGGTTTGATTCGACTCATTTATTCCACTTTTAGGCGGGATTTAGGCACTTTTTGCCATGACTTGTCCGTTGTATGACAAGCAAAACAGAAGAGAAACTGCCTGTAGAACAAGCAGATTGAGGTAGAAGTAGACCTATATTGTATTTACTCCGATAACTACGTCTTAAAAGCGACGACATTTTGCTCCAATTGCATCAATTCAACTGACTCTCATAATGTTGCGCTACTAGAATCGCGATATAATGTAGTAAAGTTTCTTAGCGGAATACGTTAAGCGGTTTCCTATCATTATTTTCGCGGCGGAGTTATGCTAAGGCCTTTAAGGCCCATAAATCCACCTTCCTTCTCAAATCTCGGATCCTTAAAGATGTAAGAAGTGAAAACCTATGATGAATTGGTTAAGAAACGTCGGATTTGAATAGCCACACAGACGTATCTAGTAATATGCGTTTGAAAGGTTACGTCATCATTCCATCACCTCATTTCAATTTGACATGATCTTTTAAACATCTTTTACAATTTGCCAAGACTTAACACGCAACTACTAGACTAATAAAACAGTCAATTTTAAAGCTTAAAAATAAAATAATTGAGTAAACAATTGCTACAATAATTCATTCGATAAGACCATTATTAAAATGAATGCTACATGCTTCCGTAATGCAGGAACAAGCCAGGCGTTACATCGCTCGGCGTTCGATGTATCAGAACAGTAATTTCCAATAAAAAGCTCGACATTTTTTAATTTCCATGGCCGACGTGTACGTGCAAAACCGCATGAAGATGTCACTGTACAGAGTTGGCGTACCTACTTATAATCATTGTTTTTCATTTCACCAAGTACCACCACCTAGTTGATTAGTGTGCATGTTTGCCTTAATAAAGGTTATAAGGCTAACTTAATAAATCCCAATAGGTCGACAAAATTTATCTTAGCTAGCTTAAATAGTACCTAGATTGTTTGTCAAGGGAGCAAACAACAATTTTGAAGGCAAGAGTGTTTCTTTGAATCCAGAGTGGAGCGAAGGATTCTAGAGTAGAATCCTGAGCTCAGCGAGGGGTTCTAAAGTAGAATCCTGAGCGCAGCGAGAGATTCAAAGTACGTCACTCGAGCTAAAAATAGTGTTGCTCCCTTGGTGAACATTCTACTTTTTATCACCCTCTATGAAAAAATAAGTAAGTGCAACTTATGAATAAGAGTAGTACATTTATTTATTTACATACAATTACTTGAGGAAGACATACTCATTTTTTATAAAACTAAGTAAAATCCTAATTTGAGTAAACAATCACGAACGAAGGCAAAATGCTTTTCGCGCGTTTTTTATTTTTACAAACTTTTTTTTTTATTTGGCTCGCGCGTTTTACTTTGCTATACAGCTTGTTACTTGTTCATAAAATGTTCGTGATTGATCTCTTTGGTGATTGGAATTTTTACTAACAATATCCACATTCAGATTTGAAATCTTGAATAGATGTGATAAAAATGTGTGACGATGATGATGGTGTGTGATGTGTGTGTGTGTTTTCGGTGATTTATGATGTGTCACCTCGGGAGCAACACTATTTTAAGCTCGAGTGACGTACTTTGAATCCCTCACTGCGTAATACTCTCGCCTTTAAAATAGTTGTTTGCTCTCTTGGCAAACAATCTTCTATTTCATGCATATAAAGTTACGGTGAATATTATATTATACTGACCTTTGGTCGCGGCTTCGAACAAGACTAATTCTACAACGTTCAAGATTCACAGGAAGAATAGAATACACACTCACGTGAGCTTCTCGTGACTCTGTATTCTATTGGTATTATTGGAAAGCTAATGGGAACATGAATTATATTTGTAATATTTTGTTAATTGAAAATATACTATTTATTAAGGATATTTTGTCAAAAACCATACGCATAGAAAATTGTATGCTCACTATTTTGTAGAACAGTTATAGAGCCATTTTGCGCAAAGCTTCATGCACTATGCGCAATAAAGCATTTTCAGGGCAGCATTATGCCAAAACAACAAAATCACTCGCCACTTGCGGAGCTTTACTTTGAAATTTTGTATATCTAAATTTCGTAGGGTATTGAAAATCGTTGCCAACACGTCGTGAATGGCTAGAACCAAATAGCCTCCAAAGTTTCTGAGAACAGTGTGCGAGCCAGTTTCTTTGAAAGAAGGATTTACCATGAACGAGTCCGTATCAATATTACTGTCTGGTAGATTTTATTATTTTAAAAATATATTGAGAGTGCAATGAGAGTGGTACTAAGATTGAAGACAGACAGCCAACTGATTGATCATACTAGAGCGTAAAAGATTAAACTTCAGCCAACTGATTGATCATACTAGAGCGTAAAAGATTAAACTTCAGCCAACTGATTGATCATACTAGAGCGTAAAAGATTAAACTTCAGCCAACTGATTGATCATACTAGAGCGTAAAAGATTAAACTTCAGCCAACTGATTGATCATACTAGAGCGTAAAAGATTAAACTTCAGCCAACTGATTGATCATACTAGAGCGTAAATGATTAAACTTCAGCCAACTGATTGATCATACTAGACGTAAAAGATTAAACTTCAGCCAACTGATTGAACATACAAGAGCGTAAAAAATTAAACTTCAGCTGACTGATTGATCATACTAGAGCGTAAAAGATTAAACTTCGTTCGGAGATTATTCTAGCATTTATAAAGCTATTATCAGGTGCAATTACATTAAAATTGTATGTAGTGCATGTCTATTTGTTCAAGGTAACCAACTGTCAGTTCGAGCACAGATATCCCCTGAAGATGACGATGCATAATGAGCATGTCTGTCTACCAAAACAGTGGTCATGTCTCAGCAGAGCCTATCCAACAACCCTCTTGAATGTACGGACATGCGCCATCAAGAGCGAGGGGTTCGGAGGGTTGTCCGACAAATTGCAACGCTCCATTCCCGGATTATTCCGGATATACCAGCGAACATATTGCCCGGATATTTCTCATCGGGACGCGTCGAGAGTGATGCCTCACCGTGTTCTGGTTTTGCGCTTAATTATTTTGTTGCGCCAAGTTTTGCGCGAAGTTAAGTTCCTTGTTTAAGCCCAATATATTGCAAGCAGTTGAGTTTGCGTTTAAGATTTGAACGCTTCTGTATGTATATTGTAAGTCGACTTAAGTTTGCAGTTAAGCAAATTGAATTTGTGGTTTCTGTTCCAGTTCTTGCTGTAACTACTTTTAGTAGGTACTTCTATATTGTTTTTGGTTTTCTTTGCAACCATAGTCTCTTGTCCATAATCAGTTATGGTAAAATAAAAGAAAATTGATGTAAGTAGTTATTGTTTTGTATGTAATGTTTGTTATACAGGTTTCCCTAGTGAGTTAGAAATCCCACATGCCCCGGGGGCTCTTATCCCCAAATCCCTGGCGCCAGGTGAAGGTGTTCAACAAAAAAAAAAACAAAATTATTGTCTGTTATGGCTAATTTACATTGGCATTAGTTGAGAAGCGAGTTGAATTCTGCAAGTAGCAAGTTACGTGTCAAACGTCATAACAGTGACAGTCCAAAAGTGACAGCTTTTCATTATGAAGTGTCACGTGGGGCTTACATGACCTAAAAGGCGGTCACTGTCGGACTGCATAGAAAAGAAAGAGAAGCGCGATGACACAACGGTGGTAATTTATTGCAAAACATGAAGCAATTATTTAATTACAAAAAATCTATTGTTTGGACTAAAACATTAAAATACTAATATTTTAGTATGTTGCTTGTAGAATAATCTGACAAAAAATCATAATTATTGTATCTATATTAGTATTGTTTTTATTGTACAAAGAAAGTTTTTAGAGGTAACTTCATATTTTTTTTCTATCGTATAAAATTAGTTGTACTGTTTTGAATACACTATCTACCTAGCATATATCCTGAAGAATATCATATATTTTTTCTGATTTTGCTTATTGTAATCGATCATATACTTTTATTGTTTCTAAAACTTGCGTTTTTTGTGTTTAGGTCTTGTAAGGCCCTTATGGAACTAACTTAAATACCTAACTACTTATATTTACAGCCAAAAACTATGTAGGTACGGTCAGCAACAAAAGTTGATTAACACTTCAGTTTTTTTAAACTCAGTTATTGAGCAAAATATTTGTTCAAAATTGCAGCAGAAGTGCAATGCAATTTTGAACAAATATTTTGCTTCATAACTGAGATTATTCAAAACTGAAGTGTTGCTCAATAACTGAGATTAAGAACCCACATCCCCCATCAAGACTCCACATCAAAAACACACCAGTTATAAAAATAGATCCAAAAAAAAAAAGAAAAAAGGTCCTAGGTTAGAAAATAGGTCCCCTTATAATATAGATGGACAAACTTTTAGAAATCATTCAGACCACCAAAATAAGGACGATGGTAAGAAAATATATAATAAAAACACATAGATACTTACAAGAAAAATAATCAACTAACGAAAATACACTAATGTGCCGGCAATTCATTAATAATTTAGGACAAAATAAAATCACTTTAATCAGTGTTTTTTTTTTTGCTTGGATATCTTTAGTTAGACGTACTTGAGCGCTGTGTTCAAATTTGTCCTTCTATTTTATTGGGACCCTGTATATAAGCATATATAATCATCATCGAAGTTATACATTATAAGCAGATAAACCAATTTGTATGCAGACAAAATATGAGATAATGTACTCTCAGAAAAAATGAGTGCGATACATTACCGGAATATAATACATTATACATAATCAGCCTAGGATGTTCCCACTTCTGGGGCACAAGCCTCATCTCAGTGAGACGGAGGGATATAATACGTCTTTACTATTCCGAAGTCATAGGCGATTAGTCTTGATAATATAGGTACCCACGCAGTGCGAAGATCCAGTGCCTTCAAAAGAGCTGACTTACTGCCAGAAGTAATGTAAGAAATGATTCAAGTGGCCCATATTTTATTTTAGCCATTTATATTGTAATTTTAGGATTTTATTTGGGTATATTTTCATTCTAATTTTTAAATTTATCGCTAGCGATGTCAAAATCTGTGTGGAAGTGAAATTTGTAAATTTTCAGGGGATCAGACCGGAATAAATCCAAGTTGTTAGTACCTAATAAAAAAAACAACAGAATACCTAATTTATGATAATTTAAAACTTCATGCGAAAAAAAAACCATCTTTGTAACGTACAGACGGTAGCACATCAAGCTACCCGAAACTGTCAAATATTTTCAATCAACTTTGAACCTTATGCTTTAGAGATAAAGTTGAAAATCTATTAAAGAAATTTGACAGCTTGTAGTAGCTTGATGTGCTGGCCTCTGTACATTATAATAAAAGTGCCATTTATTTGAAGATAAGTAAATATCATCCTTTTTTGTTAGGTTAGATGTGTTTTAACATAAACTTCATTGCTTCAAATACTTTTAAAACTTGTAGGTAATAAGCATTATTATTAGGTTTTGTGTATGCATAGGTTCGTACTTGACAAATATATATATTGCTTGATTCGAATTCTCATCGCGTTTTATGAAGATGAAACATTTTTTATAATATACACGTGGATACACAAACCAAGTCATGCCTTTTTCCGCGGGGGTACGCAGAAACTACATAACACCATCTGCTGCGATCTTAACATACTCATTACTCTTTAAGGTGCTTCTATTGCGGTTTCAACCGCATATGTGTCGATTCCGTGGAAATATCGGGATAAAAAATATCCCATGTCCTTTCCCGGGACTCAAACTATCTCTATACCAAATTTCATCTAAATTAAGCGTGAAGAGGTAATAGACAGACAGACAGACACACTTTCGCATTTATAATATTATATTAGTTTGGATATTCCATTATATTATATCGATAAAAGTAACAGTAGGTAAACTTATAATGTGAACTCTAGATTTAAATATGTAGTTACTTTAGAGGTGCGTAGGTACGGATAAAATAATCAGGACAGATGTTAGTCAGCCTGTAATTATCCCACTGCAGGGAAAAAACCTGATAAATTGGTAGGTAGGTGTTTACAAAAAAAAGGTCAAGTGCGAGTCGGCCTCGCGCACCGAGAGCTCCGTACGTAGGTATGTAAATAGTTTTAATTTTTTTTGTAATGTAACTACAAATTTACGGTTTTCAGATTTTTTCCTCTATTTGTGCTACATGGCATTGCTTCTTGCCAAATTTCATGATTCTAGATTAACGGGAAGTACCCTATAGGTTTTGTTTTTGGAACATAATCGTAAGTATCTTTTGATTGCGTTGACTTAGAAGTTTGATTTGTGATATTTCACTGCTTCAAGGGATTGCAGTCCTGAGTATTTGATATTCATTTCAACTTGATAACTCCACGCGTTCCTGAGAAAAAGGGTCTTGACTGACGAACAACGAAGTGATCTTAAAAGGGTCCCGTTTTTCGTTTTGAACGGAACCCTAAAAACAATCAAGCCACTAGGACCTACCTTCATATGTTCTACTTACCTTCTAACAAAATATTACCTATTTTAACGAAACTTTCTACTAATAAGCAATACCATAACATGTCTGAATGCATACCAATTAAAATCTTTTACATGAACGAATAATGCACTTCATTTTGTTATTTACTACTGACGAAACGAGAAACTAAGAGACGAAATAATATGAATTTATAGATAATCATTTTTTATGTTTTTCTGAATGAAACAGGTATAACGGAAAAATATTTTTCATTGCAATTTTGCGACAATTTTAAAGGTAAATTAAAAGGTATGCTGTGCTTTTAGTATTTCTTTGAATCGTTAGTACAGAACGTCATACATGGACTATCACTGATATACATGAACATTTTTTTATAAATATTTGTAGTGATATGTTTGGCTTCCAAACTAAAGAGAATATATAAACGAAAGAGAATATATTATTTTAACGAATGAGATAAGACAAGTTAATACACTTCATCAATCTGTCTAGCCTGTACCCAACTTTGTTGGGGTTAGCTTTCAATCTAACCGGATAAAGCTGAATATCAGTATTTTACATGGAGCGACTGCCTGTCTGACCTACACAACCATTGGGAAACACAATACCCCTGGTAAGACTGGTTGTCAAACTTTTGGACTTCCACTTTCCTACGTATTTAAAATTTTGCTGTGCCCGACAGGGTTCATAATTGTTTCTGTTTATTAATACTACCCACCTGTATATGTGTACATTACATGTTGTAATTAACATAAATTGAATTGAATTGAAGGGTATACCCATTGGGTAATTCGAGGTCAAAACTGGTAATCGGTTATAACCAGTTTGACTTGTTTCAGTCAATTCAGTTATTAAGATAAAACACGCTTTCTCTTTTTAAAATTATTTTTTACAGAAAGCCTTTATATGTAATCATTAAGATCACTACATTTTTTTTTAAATGATCACATAAAACACCTTGTAACTTACTGTACAATACGTTTCTAAGTAATGTGAATATAATTTTTGCCGGTCTAAAGTAGTTTTGACTGTAGTAACATCTAAAGTCGGACTTTTAATTAGCTGCTGTAATATGACACTTCTTACTGTCATTTCGTTAAATAGTGTTGACACTATCTTTACTAGTGATGTGATAAAAACGCATTGAAACATCATTTTAATAATTATAATTATTATGATATTCGAAATTGACCAAATTTGATTTAACCGTAGGTATACAATAGCCATTGCCATACAACGTGGCAATGCAGCAAGCGTTTTGGGCACCTTTGCGCCGAGAACTATTCGGGGCGGGTTATTTGACTAGGTTGACTTGTGACTGTTATTATTATTATATTATTAATTTATGACATTATTAAATTTATTTGCTTTGTTTAATAAAAATTAAAATATTTAATTATACATATACTATCCTCTTTTATAGAATCAATTTAAATTTGATGATTTCGAACTGAATGCTAATTTTATGAATCGATTCTTTTGTCACATCACTATTTAAATTTCATTAAAAAGTGGTTACCCATAAGCTGTCATTATTACTGCAGCTAATTAAAAGTCCAACCATACTAATAACCTAATCAGCAAAAAACATTGGATAACGAACGGAAGAGCTAAATTCATTTTATTTTTTTCAGTTACATATTGAAAAGCTTAATTAGGCTGCGAGCTTATCCTTTCATTATTTTACTATTAACATTCGCTCCTATTTATCCTTAAAAGTACCACAATAATCCCTAACTACCACAACATTATAAAAACACGCGGTGACACAAAGCATACCTTTATCTATCTCCAACACAGATACCATAATAACACATCAAACACACTACGTGTTCTTCTTTTCCGCACTACCCTCACCTTACTCAAGAATTTATCGTTCGTGACCTGCAGTACCCGTGTCGCATACGTAAGCAGGTGAACACAAAATGTCCCTGGAGTGACTTGCACTTTGTTGAACAATACAGATGTTGACTTATGTGGTACGATAATGCATCAATATGTTATGACGTGTCGACAGTGTGGGGAATCTTGGAGAGTTTGCTTTGGGCGTGAAAATGAAGTGGGTCCTATTGTGGTGATTGGCAGCTTATGTATTACAAAGAGTAAATGTGGTTGTGTTTCTTTGACGAACAAGCTACAGGAAAAAAGCAAAGGAGCAATAGGAAGCAATAGGGAGCAATAGGTATTACTCGAAGGTCGTACCGAAAGGACTAGCCCACGATGTCAGGTCAGACGTGAATAGACAAGGGAAAGGGAGGACTTTGCTTAGGAGCGTGAACATTTTTTTCTAGCCTATGCTCTCCCACTTCTGGGCAAAGGCCTCCCCCAAATCCTTCCAGAAACTCTTTTCCCGCGCAACCTCGAACCAGCCCTCGCGGTACGCATCCAGGTCATCTCGCCTTCCCTTTCTGGGCCGGCCTCGGCGGCGCCGTCCACCTTCAGGCACCCATTGTGTGGAGATTTTTGCCCAGCGGTCATCGTGCATACGGTTTATGTGAGACAGCGTGACATTACGAGCTAAATATATAGATAACCAGACTTGATGGTAGCTAGGTCCTAGTCTATCAATCAATAAACCAACTCAGCGTATCGCAGTCCACTGCTGGATATAGGCCTCTCCCAGACTTGCCACAGCACCCTGTCCTCCGCCTTCCGCAACCAGTCTACCCCAGCCACCCTCTTTAGGTCGTCCGACCATCTAGCTGAGGGCGTCCCACACTACGCTTGCCGATACGCCCTAGCCTATGGTCATCTGCAATAAAAGAGACCTGCAGATACAACATTTCAGGGCTTTAAAACATTAAAGTGTTCATTCCTTCGTAGAGAGAAAGATTGGCACACAACACAGCTTCTTCGTCATCCAAGAAGTGGAGCTGAAATGCCTTAAGTGCCTGTAATTACAACGCCACCTATACTTTTTAAACCCAAACATAGCAACACTCTTTATTGGCTGTATACAGAAGTGCGATACTGTTAATGAAAATTACTGTTATTGTTAAGGGGACTACATGACCTAAAGCGCGGTCACTATCAGACTGCATAGAAAAGAAAGAAAAGCACGATGACACAGCGCTGGTAATTTATTGCAAAATATGAAGCAATTTACAAAAAATCTGAAAATAAAACACTGATTGGACTGAAATTAAAACACTAGTGCTTTAGTATGTTGCTTGTAGAATTATCTGACAAAAAATTAGAATGATTGTATGTATATTAGTATGGTTTTTATTGTAAAAAGAAAGTTGTTAGAGGTATCTTCATGATTTTATTTCTATCGTAGGTAACACATTAGTTGTATTATGTTTTCAACACACTATCTAACTAGCATATATTATATTTTTCTGATATTGTTTGCTGTAGTCGATCATATTATACTTTTAGGCATTATAGAACTTGCGTTTTTTGTGTTTAGGTCCTGTAGTCCCCTTTTTTTTTTTTTTTCTTTTTTTTTCAGGATGGGAAATCATCAAATGACTCCTCCCGCTCTGGGTGGAGCGGAAGGGAGTGTCAGACTCTTACTGACTAAAACCCACCCGTGTTCCTTCCTTAGCCCTTTATGTTCCGGGCCAGCGGTAACCCTTTCGGACAATCCCGCTGGCCCGGCAGGCTTCGGCCCTATCGGGCCCCTTCAATTCATGCTGACATCTCTTTGAGGCGCGCGTGGAACACGTACGCGCCGTCCGGATCCGTGGGGGCGCCCTTACAAAATGGTGCGGAATAAACTCCGCACCTGGGCCCCCCCGCTGACACAGAGTCTCCGCCCACAGCTCGTGGAGGAGGTGGTAAGCGCTCTGTTCCCTTCACGGGGGGAGCACACTCCTCCGCCTATGGCTCCGCCACTTGCGGTGCCCGAAGCGGACCACATGGACGACGACGACATCCCCGAAGTGACCGGGGTAGATCTGAGAGCGGCGGTAGGAAGGCTGAAGGCCAAAAATACCGCCCCAGGACCCGACGGCTTGCCAGGTAAAGCCTGGGTCCTGGCCTCGAGGGCTCTCGGGCCTCGACTGGAGGCGCTCTTAAGCGCATGTATGGAAAGAGGCCAGTTTCCACTCCGTTGGAAGACGGGGAAGCTGGTCCTCATCCAGAAGCCAGGGCGCCCTGCGGACTCTCCGTCCGCATACCGGCCCATCGTGCTGCTCGACGAGGTGGGCAAGCTCTTTGAAAGAGTAATTGCGGGCCGCCTCGTCGGGCACCTGGTGAGGACGGGGCCGGATCTTGCGGACAGCCAGTTCGGCTTCCGCAAGGGGCGCTCGACAGTGGATGCCATCATGCGCGTGAGAGCCCTCACGACGGGGGACGCAGTGTCCCGGGGTGGGGTCGTCGTGGCGGTGTCACTCGACATCGCCAACGCGTTTAACACCCTGCCCTGGGGCTGCATTGGGGAGGCACTCCGGTATCACCGGGTGCCGACCTACCTCCGTCGAGTAGTCGGGGCGTATCTGACGGACAGAGCCGTCATCTACCCCGGTCGCGATGGGGAGTGGAACCGGCGAGAGATGTCGTGCGGTGTCCCACAGGGATCGGTTCTGGGGCCACTCTTGTGGGACATCGGTTACGACTGGGTGTTGCGGGCCGACCTCCCTGATGGCATCAGCGTGGTCTGCTACGCTGATGACACGCTAGTCCTGGCGCAGGGGAGGTCGCATCAGGCGGCGGCCGACACGATGACACGCGGGGTTGCGATAGTCGTGGAGAGGATCCGGCAGTTGGGTCTCGAGGTGGCATTGCACAAGTCCGAGGCCATGTCGTTTCATGGGCCCCGGAACACGCCACCATCGGGATCCCAACTAACGGTAGGAGGGGTTCACATCGGCGTCGATACGACGATGAAATACCTGGATCTCGTCCTCGACAGCCGGTGGAACTTCGTCGAGCACTTCCGACGTTTGGCTCCCAAACTGGAACGGGCCGGGGCCGCCTTCAAGCGGCTCCTGCCCAACCTGAGGGGGCCAAACGCCTCCTGCCGGAGGCTTTACGTGGGGGTCGTGCGGTCCATGGCCCTATACGGGGCCCCGGTGTGGGCGCGTTCACTGCGGCGGCGAGCCACCCATTATTTGAACGCGCCCCAGAAGGTGGTAGCCGTTAGGCTGATCCGGGGGTACCGCACGATCTCGGGCGAGGCGGCAAGCCTCCTTGCCGGACTGCCGCCATCCTGTAGTCCCCTTAATGAAAATTAAAGCCTTGTGACAGATAAACGGACAGACATCTCTTGCTTAGAAAGAGGATCCCAAAGACTCTTGGATGGGCAAAAACCCGTTCAATTCCCCCATAGAAACTAAAATAGAACTAAAACTATGCTATAATGAAGAAGCAGAACAAAACAGCTCTATAATATTCAAAGGTAGTAATAATTATATGGTAAGACCGTTAATATAATGGTCTGCGCACACTATCTACGTAAGTAAAGGTTGGCATTCAGCTCTGCATATTAATTTCGAGCCGCGCGAATCAGTCCGTGAACAACTTGAATGTTACGTTAAATTATATTTCATTTTTATTTTAAATGCTGCAGTTTATACTGTTATCTTCTAACGTTATTTTGGAATGAAATCTCACTTAAATAAAGTTTGTGAGTTTTGATGTTTGTTTGTTACCCCATCACGCTTTAACGGATGAACGGATTTGAATAAGTTTGGCATACAGGTAGACTATTAGGGGCCCGTGGCTAAATAATAACAGCCGAACAGGTCGATCGATCAGGTTAAGCTACGCTTGCCGCGGTTGATCCGTGGATGGGTGACCATCTTTACATACCGAGACCCCTCCGTGTCTCGGAAAGCACGTTAAGCCGTTGGTCCCGGCTGTCATTTGTGGATCTTTGACAGTCGTTACGGGTAGTCAGAAGCCCGAAAGTCTGACAACCAGTCTTACCAAGGGGTATCGTGTTACCCAGTAACTGGGTTGTGGAAGTCAGATAGGCAGTAGCTCCATGTAAAATACTGTTACAATTCAGCTGCATCCGGTTAGACTGAAAGCCGATCCCAACATAGCAAAAGGCTAGGCAGATGATTATGATACAGGTAGACCATGACCTGTATTAAGACATAACTTTATATTTGAATACATATTATTATAGGGGGGTGCTTATTACCGAGCTGGTAATACGTTGGACTAACGCACTTGTGAGAACACTAATAGGGTTGAAAATAAAACCACAATTGTGTCCTGATTTAAGCTGGAATATTTACTACTTAAAATTGCGAGACCCTCACCAAATCGTGGTAACGAAACCATAGCGCGATCTATTTCGACGCCAACGCCATCTATCGAGCCTGACCTCAAACCTTTAAACTTTTTCAATAATCACTATGGGTTCTTCATTAACAAGGGGTTTATTTATAAACGATGCTTTAAGTTAAGAGACGTTTAAACGTCATAATTGTATGGATAAACAGTCGCTAATCATTACTTAACGTTTATGATTAAAGTTTCACTCGCATCCTAATAGAAATACATAGAAAAGTATTTCTCTTAGGGTGCGAGTGAAACTACTATAACAGTGTGATTGCATTAATCGAGATAACTTTATAGAGCTGTGAGCTTAGTTTTGAAACTACAATTTGGATGTAACTATATGTATATAGACTATAATCAAAAGTGCACAGTTTCTAACCTGCTGAACTTTTGAGGATAAACTCATATAGTGCAACTTTATGTAAACTAGCTTCTGCCCGCGACTTTGTCCGCGTGAAATTCGTACTTACCTCTAAAAATTTCGAAAATGTATGGTTATGATCTTATCATTTATTTAGATAAATAAGTATTCGGGCAATTTTTTAAGTTTATAGACAAAAGGGTTTTTGTATTTTTCAAATGTATCCCCACTTTTCACCCCCACAGGGGTGGAATTTTGAAAAATCGTTTGGGATGTGTTCATAACTTGACTCAAGGACCCATACCCATTTTCGAGTTATTGGAAGCAAGCAGTAAAATTAAACTTTAATACCCTTTTCCATTTTGGTAGGAGTAGATTTTTTTAAAACCCTAAAACACACTTTTTTATTTTTAACCGACTTCAAAAAAACGATTTAGAATTTTTTTTTCTAAACTGAAAAGTTTGCTCGAGAGACACTTCCAAAGTAACCCTGTAACTTCTAAAATAAGAGAATGATAAAAGTAAAAAAAATATATGATGTACATTGCCACAAAATTCCACCGAAAATTGGTTTGGACGAGATCTAGTAAGTAGTTTGCTGCTACGGAACCCTTCATGGGCGAGTTCGACTCACACTTGCACGCTTTTTTCATTTTATTTAGGTTTATTGTTTGAAGATTTAATATATTTTATTCCAAAAGGTTTTTTATGACATCAATAAAGACGGGAAATTAATAAAAACAGGAAATACAAGATAAGAAAGAAAAATGTATGTACATTGTTGACGTATCAGTGTTGCCCTTATTCTTCCTATTATTATTACTATTACACCTATTTATTATTATTGTTTATTATTTCCATATCACACATAAACAATATTTCTCCGTATTTCCTCATACTTTTCCTAAAAAGTTTCAGAATTTCCTTTTGCCAAATCCGCTTCGCGAGTGTGAATCCTTAAATAACATGGGCGGAATTAGATCAGCACGGGTACGGCCTTTAATCGAATTGATACAGCGATTTGTATGTGCCGACTCCATTTTTGTCACAATTCAAAAATCATTCGTCGTAATAGGAAGGGATTTGATTTGTTGAATTCCTGTTTTTTATTTGATATCCTTTTTTTGAATTCTTCTTCTTATCGCGTCGGTGGCAATCTAAATGGATTCGGCCCAGACCAGAATTCGGGTACGTATTTGGCGCCATCACTAGCATCCATCATTAGTCTTGTTGCATTTATTAGTTCATACTCTCCAACGACCCAATTTTGGAAGAATACTTACAGTTTGTTTCTAAAATTTGTTGAATTGTAGGATGCAAGTAAGTTAAATTCGACAGTACCTATTTTGGGTGCAGCAACGATTTTTCAATCGCCATTTTAGTTTGTTAATGGATATTATATTCTTTTTTTTTTGCCTCCCCTTTATTCTTCCAAGCCTATGTCTTGTGCGATCTCTGGCCATGTTGGCTCTGCAAAGAATATTAGACCATCACGCCGCCTTCGCCTTGGTCTACCTCGATGGCGATGTCCTGCCTCAGGCGTCCAGTGAGTGACGATCTTTGCCCATCACTTCGGGTGCATTCGTGAGACGTGTCCAGTCCACTCTCACTTAAGCATGGCTGTTTCTTCTTCAACATCCGCTACTTGAGTTATGGAGCGCAGCGTAGTGTTTCTAACTCGATCTGTACGCTTAACATCTAATATGCTGCGCTCCATTGCCCGTTGGCAAATCTTGAGTTTGGACTTGTGTTATTCAGTAAGTGACCAACTTTGCACCATAGATTAGGACGGGCAGGATGCACATGTCGATGAGTTTCCTTTTTCATGATATAGGAAGACTATCTTTCATAATTATGTTATTTAATGGCTCAGTAGGTCTTCCAAGCATTTTGGACTCGTCATTCGACTTATTTATCTTGTCTGTTTTTGAAAGACACTATCTGGCCCAAGTATGTGTACTCATCGACATATTGCAATCCATGTCCGTCTACCTCGACCCTATGTTTCGTATTGTTGGTCATGACCTGTGTCTTGGATCTGTTAATTGAAAGTCCAACCTCAAGACATGCCGTGCTCAGATCTTGCAGCATTTCCTCAAGTTCTAAAGGTGATGTGAAGAATAACACTATGTCATCTGCAAAGCGGAGATTTGTTAACTGGTGGCCGCTAACCTGTATGCCTCATGACTTCCACGAATCAGGCAACTTGTTAAAAACCTCCTGCAATGCACTTATAAACAGCTTAGGTTAGAGTGGGTCGCCTTGTTTGACAACTTTTTCTATTTTTTTTTTTATAATTTCTTAGTTAATTTAATTTCAGAAGTTTATCCAAATCAAATTGAGTAAGTTAAAGAAGTGATGTTAAGTTTTCATATTTTATTCGGACCTACTTATAATTATTTTGCCTAAAAATATGAAAATAGATGCGAGAAAATACAGCTAAGAACGTTCTCTTTTTCACATAACCTACAAACGTCCTCTTTTTCATACAGGCTGTCCATTTATTGGACAATTTACAGGTATGCTTACTTAATTTAGAGCCTGGTGTTATAGTGTGTGTATTATCTACCAGGTTCATAAGGGTATAATCTCTTAATCGCCTCCCATGGGACGGGTCGAGTGTGATAAGGGATAAGTTCATTTGTTATCGGAAACCTTTCGTTGCCCTTGTTTATTTCGGTTCCAAGTTGTACGTCGTAGGTTCGAACCCAGATGCTTTACTTTGTGTAAATTATTTCATCACCACTGCTCTCAAAACGGTGAAGGAAAACCAAAAAAAAAAAGGAAAGGTTGTGAGGAAACCAAAAATTTGATGACATGTGACATCTACCAACTCTCACTGAGAGGACGCTTGTGTCTGGGACCCAGACCTCCTCTCAGTGGGAACAAGGCTATTATTATTAGATTTGAAATTATTATAGCTTGCTCTTATTCACTCATTTTCACTTATATAATGGTGTTTTTGTAAGAAATTCCTAGCCGACATTAACTTGGGAGGAGATTCCGACAGACAAGTTGGACAAGTTGGATAGCCTAGAATTTTTTTGCTGAAATTTTCTCGGTTTTTTTATTCACTTTTATTGTTGAAACTTGTTTGTTAGCCAAAACTCGGTAAATGTGATCCTAGTTTAGTGTATAAATTATTTATTAACCACTCACACGTCCCGCTCCCCGCGTGACGTCATCTAGAATGTCCCAGAACACTTTCGGCGCGCCGCAGGGCGCCTCGCCTCTTATATACACCTTGTACACAAAAACATTCTATGGACCACTATTAAACTAATGGCTGTTTCTTCGAGTGGCTAAAACTGGTCAATATACGTAGATTCTGACCATTTTTAGCCCTTTTTAGCACATTCAACGTATGAATAGCTTACAAAATGCTAACCCAAGTCACAATGTGCACCATTTTACCCCTAGCTCAGTTCGAAGTTGAAATATTACCGACTATCTTCCGATGAGCAACTAATCTTTGAAGTGATGTTGGTTTTCTCTCTAGCAAAATTCCAGCTAACCATATCAAAAGCTCAGTAATCGATTCTTTCCTTTAAAATGCTACTCACTTTCCTTAAAACCCGGGTTTAAAGTGGGCACATGAAGACTGCAAACTTAGCATTGCAGCCACTGAACAAGCTATGCTTTAGATCATACGGTTGAAAATTGTTAACTTGGGTTGTCGCTAGTAAAAAAGCCAATAGTGAGGATCCTAACTCTTCTTGAAACAAACTTTAATCTAATATCCTAACACTTAGGGAGAAGATTCGACATACTAGTGGAGGATTTTATTATGCATCACTATGCATTTATAGTTTCATTCTAGCTGTCGTCATCGAAAGTAGTAGAAGTCTGGAGCCTAATTTTGTTCCTGAGAATTCACCGTTGGTATGATAGAAATAAATCTAGTTACTACTATCCCATTTAGAGAGAAGAAAATAAGAAAAGAAAGAAAATACGTTTATTTGCGGTAAACATGACGCAAAACTCTTTATAAAAAAACAACCGACTGACAAAACAAAGACTACAAAGTGAAAAATTACTTTAATTTCGGAAGTCGGTGTCATTGGTTCCGTATTTTCGTTTTTTGATACCAACTTACGGAATTAAAGTAATTTGAAGTCGGTGTCATTGGTAGTAAAGGCGTCAAATATACAATATTCTATAATGTGTTTAATTACAAACGCATATTTTAATAATTCTGTTATTCTAAAACAACATTTTACTTCCGAAACGTTGCTTTCACGAGAATTTTCTAACCCACATTTTAGTCTCTTGACAGCCGGAATTTACAAAACTCTGTTTATTTTCCACTTACATTTATTTTCGGACACCTAACATCGCATGTGTCCGCAGGGCACTCTTAGTTTCATCCAAATCCTTTTGATCTAACCTAAGGATTGAAATTGTCAGTATAACTAAGACTTATGTGTGACTTAGCTTTAACTGAAACAAAAGTCTCGGGATTTAATACCCTATAAAGTTTCTGCGTAATAAAGTTTGCGATACATAAAACATCATTCCGCTAAGCTATTTTTTCTTAGAAAACTTTTTTCTTGACAATATAATATATGTAGCTATCATCGTCCTTATAATGGATCACTTACTTTTCACCCTGTTCAAACGAGTTACCGACATAGCGTGCAGTGTAAGCAAGCTGGCCAGCTCACTGCCACATCAGCTTCAATATAGCTTAGAATAGAATAGAATACTCTTTATTATGTACACCAGATAAATTACAGACATAAATATAGAAACTGTACAAAGGGTGACACAATGGGCGGTCTTATCACTAAGAGCGATATTTTAAGGCGAAAGCGCCAGGGTAGCCCGCGAAATTCAATTTTTTTAGGTTTTTTGGAATTTGCTGGTCAGTATTAAGTTGTACGTTGATTAATATATGAATCGCGGCCGTAAGAAATATGTGTTTAATATGTGTCTAAGACCACGTAAGTCCAAAGAATGATGATTTCATGAAACAGTTATTCTTTGGACTTACGTGGTCTTAGAGAGTTGTGTTGATGACTTTAATGATTATAATTCTGTAAACACATATTTCTTACGGCCGCGATTCATATATTAATCAACGTACAACTTAATACTGACCAGCAAATTGCAAAATACGTAAGAAAATTTGAATTTCGCGGGCTACCTTAGCGCTTCCCCCTTAAAGACAACCTTTGGATGGATCTTTGCTTAGCTTCCTTCATTACATATGTATTGGAGGACCGATGACTGGTGGAGCAGATGACTACTGGAGTGGAGACCGCGTATCGGCAAGCGTAATGCGGGACGCTCCCCAGCTAGACAGACCTTAAAAGATTGCTGGGTCAGACTCGATGCTTAAGGTGAAGGACATAGTGTTGTAGCAAAGCCTGGGAGAGGCCTAGGTCCAGCAGTGAACTGTGATTAGCTGAGTTGATTGATTGTACAGATGCCAGCACATCAAGCTACGTGAAACTGTCAAATTTTCCCAACCAACTTTGAACCTTATACTCTAGCGATAAGGTTGAAAATCTATTAAAGAAATTTGACAGATTGTAGTAGCGTGATGTGTTGGCGTCTGTACGCACGAGTACTGTGACCGTTTTCGATAACTAATTCAGTATTATAAATATAATATATTATAAATATATTCTATTCTGCCGTACTTACAATAAGTGCAATAACTCGGATTTTGGGCTTTAAAAAGATAAGCCCTTTTTTATAAGCCTTTTTTGGGTTCCGTACCTCAAAAGGAAAAAACGGAACCCTTATAGGAACACTCGTGTGTCTGTCTGTCCGTCGGTCTGTCACAACCAATTTGCTCCGAATCTAACGGACCGATTAAGTAGAAATTTGGTATATATCTGTGATCCGAGTACAGACGTGTAACGTAAATAAATGAATTTTGAATATGGCATTTTTGGGGAGCAAATAGAAAATTAAAGAAAAAAGTTTCGCAATCTGTACCATGAGACATACCAAATGAAAGGGCTTACTGTGAGGATCTCAAATATATATTTTTCATAATTTTAAAGTAAATAAAGTTATTTAAGAAAATAGACGAAAATTGACCATTTCCGCTCTTATCTCCGAAACTACAGAGCCTAAAATTTTGAAAAAAAAAGTACGGAAAATAGTTCAATACCTATAGATTACGGGAAAACCTATAAGAAGTCTGTGGTCTTAAAACAACATGGTAAATCTCTCAATATTGTGCGTACAAACTTACATTTTCAGTTGGAATGTATGGGAGAACATGTTTTTCAACTACAATGTTAAGTTTGTTCTTGGAACCCCTTCAGGGTTCCGTAGTTGGAATGAATTTATCCCACCACACCACGCACAATTCATTGTGTCCGACACGCACTTGGCCGGTTTTGTTTTTTCAATTGGGTTCAACATTGTGCTCTTATTGTAATAAAATAATCCTCATTATGCTGATGAGAATCTGTCTGATTAATAGACATTAATTTTTTTTTATCGTTCGACGTGACTAAAGGCTCTGAAACTAAGCATATTTTACAGCTGTCAAAGATTTTTTTCAACTAAGCTTTTTTATACCACATTAGGTACGGTCAACGAAAACAGTCGATTCATTGCTACTTTTACACAACATCTAAATTGACACAAAACGCGGATTTTATGTGACGTCAGTGTTATATGTAGTTCGCATGTAGCGATGAAGATACATTCTTTTAATTTTACACCTGTTCCGATTTTAATTAAATATTTAGCTGAATAATTAAAATTTAAAAGCTGAAGTGTAAATCGACTTTTATCGCTGACTGTTCAGCAAGATTGATGTCATTCAATATCAACTGCACTTCAGTTACTTCAGCTTTTTTAAAAAATCTAGACCTTTTTCGATTAATCATTCTCAATCTGTAACGCGCTAAGCTGGGATATCTCACTCAAAGATGATTGGTTCAGCCTTAGTTTGTTCAACGACGTCTAATTAGTATTCAGATTAGGGTGAGAAAAGATTATCGTTTTTATATATATAATAAACAATATAATTTATGCTTAGATTGGACTTTTTTACTTTGAAATTAATTTTCGTCGGAATCAATTTACTGTAGTATTTTTTAAGATAAATGTTGATGCTATAAACAATTTTGTGCAATAATAATAGCATAGATTTTGACCTGAGCAGGCTTTTTAAATAAGATTTTAATCTGTCTGAGTTTTACATAGGTCGCTGAAGTCTGTTGCAAACATTTTGAAATAACTGTAGGTAGTTGGTCAAAACTTTGTTTTTTTCAAAGAATCAACCATTTCCTCTCATTTTTTTTACCTCAAGTTTAGATTATTACTCAAATATCTCATTTTAATGTTCGTATCATTTGTCAAGTTTCCGTAAGCAGCAGCTTCCTCCTTTATCTAGATGACATCAGCATCTTATCTCCCTTTTTTAGGTGGATCACACACTACAATGCGCTACGCGACAGGGCGCAGAAACGGAGACAAAACTCCCCTGTAGAAGCGCGTTATTATTGAATTTGTAAGTAAAAAATGACGCGCTGGGGCGCGTTATCTGCGCCCCGCGTTCAGCCGCGTTGTAGAGTGTGACCCGCCTAAAGAGTCAACATTTCAGAAATATCAACCTGATGTAGTTTAGTTTGTCTGTGGATATTGGCATAATTTATAAAAGAATTGAAGAAAATAATTTGGCTATTAATTTTAATATGTTTCTCATCGCCAAGGAAGCATTGGTTATGACATTAGGTACTAATTAGGCCACTCAAGTTATAAATCAGTGAGAAAGGTTCAACTCAATGCCTAAACTACTGCTACGTACTGCTTATTTGATGTTGTATTGTATTAGATTTTTGTGTTATTGATGATTTTGATATTATTATACATTTTTACCAAAAATCCAATTTGTTAGTAATTACGAATTACTAACAAATTGGATTGTATGATTTGAAAAATAAATAATATTTACTATTAACCGAATTATCGCTTTGAGCAAAATAATAATGTAAATGAACTAAACCTTTTTGAAATTGGACAAATGGGCACGCACGTACCTAGTTTCAACATTCAACGCGAGTGAAGCTACGAGACTTCATCAGTATTCTGTGTCACGGGTAAAAGCTATAAGAAAATCCTAAAGGTTACACAAGCATGAACGGGATCAAATGCTACATTCCGTCGTTCACAACACAATTGATTGGTGATTGATGTCTTCAGAGATAAGAAAGTAATTTCTTACGGAATATCTGAGATATTATCTCAAAGAGATGCACAAGGTCATTCTGTACCACAGCTGCTCTACATATCCGATGGATCATTAATTTTCTTCACAATACAGATACGCACCGTCACGAAATCTTGTGGAACCTTATGTTTACACTCAAGGGCGACCAACAATATTGAACGAAATGTTTTCATCCTTATAAACACATTCATCATAAGCAGCCTAGCCTTTTCCCGACTATTTTGGGGTCGGTTTCCAGTCTTGCCGGATGCAGCTGAATACCAGTATTTTACATGGAGCGACTGCCTATCTGACCTCCACAGCCCAGTTACTGTGTGATATGTGTTATAATTTGTGTCTTCATCCCAAGTAACATTTAAGCGGAAAAATATTATATTTACCAGCGCGTTACCAGCTATAAGCTTAATAAATGATGTACAAGAGTGTAAAAATATGTATAGGACTGTACTTTAGTATAACTGTACAACTGTATACAGTATAGCTGATTAACGGCTGTATAGAGCCTAAATTTTTACCTTTAGCTTTTAAATAGCATTGGAAAATGCTAAAATACAGACCGCGGCGTAAAAAACTGCGTTCAGCAACTTTATAAGACAATAACTGTATACTGCTCTCAAATTATACTTTTATATAACCTACTTCTGCACAAGAGCATTAAATATTGTTATAGCCTGAATATTGGTGTAAAATTACTCTATTATTCAGCCTTCAAGTTAAGCTTGATAATAGCTGTACAACGGAAATCTAGGATACTCTTAGCAAGCAGTTCCCTTTATAATAGTTTAATTCAATTCTGTCTCATGTAGAAGAGTTTAGATTTACTCCTTTTTAAAGCCTTATGCGATTGGCGTACATTTTTCCCTTTTTACAGTTTTTCGTGTTTTAGAAGATTAAAGTTATTATTATAGTGTTGGCATACACAATTATCCAGCTTATCGATTATTTTGAAACTAATATAACCTAAAATCAGTCTATTTATTGGATACAACTAATAACAACACGGAGTCATAATTTTGATCAGTTGCCAATTTGTTAAGTGAACAAGAGTTAAGATACAAATATATATAAAATAAAAATACATTAAACTGTTGCACTCTGTAGTGTTTGCTTCAGTATTTAAATTAGATACAATACATCTCTATAAATAAAAACAATACATTGTTTCTTTTCGCTATCAGTAACTACTATTTGGTAAATTATTATCCGATTCCTTGCTCACCGCCTTACGGGCCTTGGATCATAATGAGGTTTTCTATATTTTCAACTGAACCCTAATTAACTGTATTAATGAATATGAATAAGAATTTAAGGCAGCTTCTACAGTACTTGAATACTAATGTACAGACAATGTTACTCTTTAGGCTGAGATACGTTCTTAAATAACGACTCTGTTATGCAAAAAGCTGTATTAAGGGGTACTAGAAGAGCAAGAGCTGTATAAACTAAGGACGCCATTTTATAATAATTTATAAATTGCATTGCAATTTTACGAGATATTTTTTTGTTTGTTTTTGAAATTTCAGTACAAAATTACAAAAGATTTTAACTGTATAGTACACACAATTACGTTTACTATCAATAGAACAGTCCGGGTTACTCTTAAAACTGTTTTCAGATTTGATCACATATTTGTTGTTACAGAAAAAATGTATGTTAATTCCTTATTTCGAAGGGGCGTGAGTTTTGAGCTTAAAACTAGTATACATACTCACATAAAAATATCAGTCGCAAGCATAACAACAACGATAAACAGGAAAGAGTACTTACCACTTGGTTATTAAATATTTTTTCACTTATCTTCAGATATGGCACATAGTAATTAAAATGGAGAATGAATTCAACCACGAACAAAATTATAATATATTTATTCTTTTATTAAGATTTTCACAAGCCTGAGTCTGTATAAAAGAATAAAAAAGAAAATTAGAGAATGGAAGCTGTATAAAAGTATCTAAATAGTATCTTAGCCAGCCAAATAGTACAGCTATTATGCAGCTGTTATACAGCTAAATCTACACTTAAAGCTGTATAATTTTGGGGCCCATTTCAGAGTTACAAGGGCTGTATAGCTTGCTATACAGTCTTTATACAGCACGTTTAACAGCCTGCAGTAAACAAAATAGTCCATAATACAGCTTTTATACAGTTTAAAATGTTACTTGGGATGTATTCATAACATTGAATTAGAAACCACTGCGAATGATAGTATTGCCTATGTTGTAACCTATGTACTTGTATATTCTATTTTGTCTCTGTCACTTCCTCTTTAGACCGATCACGGCTATGTTTGATTTTGCTCTTCTATTTCTAAATTATATTCTGTTTGGATAATATAAGTAAAATTGTATTCAAGCTACGTATAGTAAATATACTGAGGTGCCTACAGATTCGTCATCTATAATTTATACCAAAACTCCCCATCTGCCGATTCATCTACACGCAATGACCACTGCTGCTGTGTCCTGTTCAAACAGTTCTTCACAATAATATGATAACCCTTCGTTACACTAGTTGTTAGAGTTTCGGGTTTCTGACAACCTGTAACGACTGTCAAAGATCAAAAAACGACAGGCGAATTGAACCTGTCAATAATTATGCCGAACGTCTATTTTATTTCCATCCTCAGAAAATTCTGTGTACATATTTTCGTACTTCCTACTTAAAATAAAATACCAATACCTTTTATTTTACACTTCCGAAATACAGAATCAGACATTCACCGCCAAAATATTAATACATAAGTTAAATCAACGACACTCCCGAACCTTGAAAGGGTTCGTATGAATGCAATCAACGTTTTCAAAGCATTTCATAACATTTCGCCGACAGCAGGAGCACAGAATAAATAGGCACAGAAGTTTTGCTTCATATAACAAGCGACAATAGACGCACACACACAAACACGCGCGTACGGCGATTTCTAACTGTTTTATACGAACGTCAGTCGCGAGTGCGCTTGCACTCGCTGTATGTGAAGCGTGTCTATGTGTGCGTGTTTTCGTTCTCTCTATGGAGCCGCCCTTCTGTGTCTACCTATCTGTTCTGTGTCAGGATTCTCTCTGTTTGTTCTAAGACGAATAAATTCGAGTCGTGTGGAGTCTATTAACATTTAAACCGGCCTTGTTAGCTAATGCTGAAAAAAGATGGGGGTTGGCATATATTGGCTGAGGTTTAATTAATTTTAAAAGGTGCCGTTTTCGTATGTCATGTTATGATTTTGGATCACGATAATAATATGTAATAATTTTACAAAGGTTTTGTATAGGTATTTTAAGGTAATTTGTGAAGTGTAACTGTCGTGTAGCGATTGACAGGAAATAGCATGATATCTATCTTAATTATATTTACAAATTATATTGAGTTAGCTGTCGTACAATTGAACCTATACTGTTATTTCAAAAGCTAATGACGACATAACTCTATAGTACAGGGGCCGCCTCCACGAGCGAGAGAATCGCGGCGATATTATCGTCGTGTCACGTATTTCTATACACTCTCTTAGAACGTGTCTTCACACAAGCCGAGACAAAAATAAAAAAGTCAAAAAGAACGCTAAGCGGACATCACCTGCCCGCGCTAATAGGTACTTCGTGTATTAGCGCGGGCAGGTGATGCGATGCGACGGGGCCCGCATGAAATTTCTTGCGGGCGAATTCGCAGGCAGAACCTAATCTACTATGAATATAACGGCTGTTCACTGAAGCAGTTTATAAGTCCTACGTAGACCAATGTACGTATATGATGATCAGTATTGAATATAATGCCTCTATGCCTAACAGAACACAATACAACTTTACGGTCCAGTGTAAGCTCACAACGCATTCCGCCTCATTTACATCCATTGATAAACCAGTAAAGCTAACATTCCATAATTGTTCTATGTCGACTGATACCTATTTTCAGGGGCTTTGTGGCTGAGTAATAACAGCTGTACGGGTCAATCGATCAAGTTATGCTAGGCTTGCCACGGTTGGTCCGTGGATGGGTGACCATTTTTACATACCAAGACCCCTCCGTTCCTAGGAAATAGTATATTTCATTACAAGTGCGGAAAGGTTGTCATTGCAAAGAGTTCCGACAAATGTCTACCCGAGCCGAGGCGCAGCCGAAGGCGAGGGTTGACAGTCGGAACAAGTTGCAATGACGGTTTCGCACGTGTACTGAACGACTATTTTTAATACAGTTGCGAAAAAATGAAGCAATTTAATAAAATTATAAAAAAATAATAAAGATAAATTCAACTACTAATGGCGCCAACCGTAAAATATAAGCAGAGATTTTTTTTTCTTCACCAATTCAGCCCATACAGTCTTCAGTAGATTTTTTTATTGATATGAAATGAAAATGAAATTTAATGAGATGTAATGAAATGAAACCTAACCTAACTCATTCAATCAAATCATTAAATCTGATATTGAAACAAATTAGTAGCTTCTTTTTAGAAATATACGTATTTGCATGAAGCATAAAAACTTCTATGAATTTTTTTAGTAAAAACTTCATGGTTGGTTTTTCTTTTTAATAGACATTATTTTTTAATACAGTTGCTCAAAAAGTGGCGTATTGCAGGGACGTATAGCGTTCGGGATGTGGGCTATTACATACTCGTGCTTTTTTTTTACCTTTCCCGAACTCGTGCGTTCTCTTTCCCAACTGTCAAAATAATGTTTATTAAAAAACCAACCATGAAGTTTTTACAAAAAAAAATTCGTAGAAGTTTTTATGATTCATGCAAATACGTATATTTCTAAAAAGAAGCTACTAATTTGTTTCAATATCAGATTTAATGATTTGATTGAATGAGTTAGGTTAGGTTTCATTTCATTTCATCTCATCAAATTTCATTTTCATTTCATATCAATAAAAAAATTCTACTGAAGACTTGGCTGTATGGGAATAGTTCCCTTTGCCTACCAGAATGGGTGAAGAAAAAAAATCTTTGCTTATATTTTACGGTCGGCGCCATTAGTTAGTTGAGATTATTGTGTTTTTATTATTTTATTAAATTGCTTCATTTTTTCGCAACTGTATTAAAAATAGTCGTTCAGTACACGTGCGAAACCGTCATTGCAACTTGTTCCGACTGTCAAACCTCGCCTTCGGCTGCGCCTCGGCTCGGGTAGACATTTGTCGGAACTCTTTGCAATGACAACCTTTCCGCACTTGTAATGAAATATACTATTGACAGTTGGGAAAGAGAACGCACGAGTTCGGGAAAGGTAAAAAAAAAGCACGAGTGTGTAATAGCCCACATCCCGAACGCTATACGTCCCTGCAATACGCCACTTTTTGAGCAACTGTATTAAAAAAGCACGTTAAGCCGTTGGTCCCGGCCGTCATTCGTGGATCTTTGATAGTAGTTACGGGTCGTCAGAAGCCCCAAAGTCTGACAACCAGTCTTACCAAGGGATATCGTATTACCCAGTAACAAGTTTGTGGAGGTCAGATAGGCAGGCGCCTCATGTAAAATACTGGTATTCAGCCGCATCCAGTTTGACTAGAAGAAAAAGGCTAGGTAAATGATAATGATGATTTCGATAGTGTCGAGTGAACCAAGTACACAGTCTGGCCATAAATACTGTTACAGTAAAAAAAAAATAAGAAAGATATTACATTTGAATTTGGAATCTGTCATTTTTATACGATTGTTCATTGAGTTTTCTAATTTTGGCGCTAATACATTGCACAAATCTTAATCTTAGTTGTAATCTTAGATGTAATATATAATGTACTTACAATTGTTTGTTTTCCCTAACAAAATAAATAAATAAATCATGATCTAGATGAATAATGATTTTTGTTTTAGAGAGTACGGCTTGCTCTAAACGCCATGATAATTTGGATTCCCTAAAACAATCCATACGATTGGCAGTGAAGAATTTTCTCATGGAAAGAGAGCGTGCTTCTATTGATAACTGGCCTCAACGTTTAAAGGACTGGATTGCAGCCAATGGAGACCACTCCGAATAAGCTTTTTATATTTTAAATTGTTTTATATTTATGTATTAAACTAGCAACAAATATTAATTGCAATAAAAAAAAATCCCTCATGACAGCATTCATGGCAAGACTAGGTATATTAATTGAATTTATAAGTACGTATCAGTTGCATACGAAATCGAGTGCAGTCGAATCGTACACCAAATGTCGATATAGGTGAAATAACCAATTCTTATCCACCAGTCCACCTGAATTTAAAATGTAAATTTTTGCTGAATGACTTTTATAACGTTATAGACTTTTATTGGTGTTTCAAATTGGATTTATTACTGGTACACATTGGGTTTTTGCGTGTTTTAAGAATTGATGTGTTTATTTGTAGCAATGATAATATTTGCTCGGAGAAAAAGCATAAATAAATATAACGCTGAATTTTTATTGTATAGGTATCTGTGTCTGTAACCTACTAACACTAGAAGTTAAGTTAAATTGTTACTAACTCCTGTCTGAAATATAAGTTTTCTATTCTATAACAACACGCCTTGTTTTCCTGAAGGGTCACACACACTGAGGTGTACCTGTAGTATGTACACCCATATTTCAACAGTTTTGTTTAAGTGTTTTGCCAGACTGGCAGCGTAGGTGCGGGGCGGGCGCAGCGCGGCGAACTCAAACATTATGAACTTCCTTTGATTGTCCATAGTGGGCACGCGGCCGCAGGCGGCGCGCGCGGCGCGGTGAGCGCGCAGGCATTTCACGCTATAGCTCGTTCATACAAGTGGCCGCAATGGATGCGCGGCGCGGGCGCGGTCGTCCTGTGCAGGGACCGGGGTTTTCAAACTAGTTTGACCTTTTTTCTAGAACAAATAAGTCTTCTTCATCCATTTTATATTTTTTACAAACACTGGACACAACAACACGTAGAAAGATGCCGCGCTCGCCAGCCGGCCAGCTCGGCAGCCCGTGCGCGTTCCCGCACCAACGCCCGCCCCGCGCCCGCGCTCCAGTCTGGCCAAACACTTAGTCCCATGTCATAAGGGGCGAGCCTTTTACCATCGACCACACAAGTCTAGACTCCGGGCTGCTACTGAGTAATTCCAGGTGGAAAAACCCAATAACACTTTGCTCAACCTGAGAATAAAGTAAAATTAGGTGCAAATTCTAGAGAATTGGGGAATTGGGTGCAAAGTTTTTAGTACGGTATTCTAGAGAATACCGTACTAAAACTTTCGGACATCGTTTTCCGAAGCTCTTACCTCAAATCCCGATTACCTATTTCTAAGGAAACTTTTAAAAGTACGTATTATGGAACCAATATATCCGTGATTGGTTCACCGACTGTCAGAATCCTACACGAATTTGTTCTGGCGATGATTGACGTTGGTGTTCGACGTTCTCGTTTGGCATATATACGTGCCTTAAGGGCCTTAACACACCTTTGCCGTGAAAATAATGATGGGAAACCGCTTTACGAATTCTATTAACGGAACATCATGAGAGTCGGTTGAATTGTAGCAATCGGAGCAAATTTTCGCTTTCGACTTAGTAAACAGCGTAGGTCTAAAAACTGGGGACAAACTTCGGACCTGTTAAATTCGTTTTACCGTAAAACCAACATACATTTTACAAAACAAAATCAGTTTCGCTTTATAAACTTGTCGACTGCCACAGATACGTGCGACACAAACGCCATCTATACTAATATTATAAAGCTGAAGAGTTTGTTTGTTTGTTTGGTTGAACGCGCTAATCTCAGGAACTACTGGTTCGAATTAAAAAGGTATTTTTGTGTTAGATAGTCCATTTATCGAGGAAGGCTATAGGCTATATAACATCACGCTACGACCAATAGGAGCGGAGCATCAATGAAAAATGATGCAAAGCCGGGAAAAAAATATTCCTCGCCATACCTCAATAAAATAGCGGACTGAGCGAGGAGGAGTAATTGTAGAATGTTAATTTGTATTTGAAATAAGTGCAACAGAATTTACTCTGTGATCCAAAGTTTGAAAGGTACTTTTTCACTTCAGTAGCTCAAACAAGTAGGTTTTGCTGCGTGAAATCAGTGAGCAAAATGCGATTTTGCTCACTGAGTGAGACAAAGTAACTTTTTAATTTTTTTTTTTATTATACTTTGGGTTAATCATACAATTCGAAACATTCACACTCTATCTCTTTTCTGCCATTAGAAAGAGAGAGAGACAAAGACCAGCCCTTTCGAAGTTCGGATTTTGAATTCGATCTCAAAGACAAACACGTTCGGAATTTCGTACTAACTAAAGAAATTTTGCAAAAAGAAAATTATGTCTTTTAATGTAATTTATTGAATTTTTAACTTATTGTTTTATTTAAACGAAAATAAGTATTTACTGCAAATAAAACTGATATTTAAATTGTAAATATTTACTGCTAGTTTCAATAAATGTTAGGTACTTACGTAATATATTTTGAATAATAAAATATCATAGGTGCTATTTCCGAACACGCCTTAATTTAAATAAAAGAGCGGGAATAAAATTTCGTGACTGGCGTACAGAGTTGAATAAGTTAAAAAATATTAAAATAATCGTAAAATATGAGTGAAACTAGCGACGAGAACAGTATTTTAACACCGGAAGAGTTAAAACAACAAGTAATTAATGCAGAATTAAGTTTCCTACCTGAGAAGTCTCGCGAGAAATATCTGAAAGCATACCATGTCTTCAATGAATGGAGACTTACAAAGGGCGCAAGCAGTTTTTCGGAGACGGTGTTGCTATCTTATTTTTTAGATTTTATAGAATTAGTATCTACCTACAATGTTAATTATTTTGATTCACAATAAATAGTTATTTCAATCTATTCCTGTTTATTATTTTATCTCCTAAAGTGTTCTCGCTGCTGAAGTGAAAAGTTATGTGTGTTACACGAGAGCAAAGTTTTTTTGCATCTCGTGCCTTTGAATCCCTCGCCACACTCAGGATTCAACTTTAGAATCACTCGCTACGCTCGTGATTCAATCGTTGAATCCTTCGCTTGCTCGGGATTCAAAATCAGCACTCGCAGCAAAAAACTACTTTGCTCTCTTGTTGCACAAATAACTATTTTAAGCTTATTTTCAAGTGCTTAGTTTAATGTTCGATTTCTCGTAAACTTAACACTTCTAACAGCTGAGACTCTGTCTGTGATAAGTATTTGGACCAAACATTATTATAAATTACTATCCCAAGCCATTAGGTTCATAGTGTTCTCAGAATAGAAGTGTAAACATACCCATTATTTTGTTCGGTACGCGGCGCTTGTAAATGTCGTCATGTTATTGATAAGCTTGTGGGATGAAAAAAATGTATGGGGAGGTGTGTTCTTTTTATTAATTAATGTGAAATTATGTATATTTATGTAATTAAAATAATAACTTTTTGAAATAATGGTATATTATTTTTATTAAATTGACTTTTGTACAACAAACGGAAAAAAGTCGCTCTAATTGTAAGTATTCCAATTAGAATGTAACGACTAATACAATGACCACTTCTGGTAAAGGCTATCCTGTGCCGTTAAGTATATATATATATAACTAGAAGACTTATGTACAAACTAATTTAGCACCACATTTTACCTACAAACTAAAAATTCGTTATTACGTCACTGGAACAAGAAACCACTGAACTAGATGTCTTCAGTTCCTATCTAGGTACTAGTCGGAAACTCGTGGACTTGTTTTTATTACCGCAAGTTGGAATAGTTTTAGGAGTATCCAGGGTACTCTAATCATGGGCATCATCGCTCGCTGTGAATCTTGAGAAAGTTTCGAGCTCAACTTTGAAGTATAAACTTCCCCTTACGTTGTTTTTAATACCGGTCTCGTCTTTAAATAGTTCCTGATCTTGATTAGGTTGTGTTTTACTGAAATGTACGATGTAAGTTTCCATTTATGTGGTGTGACTGTGTTGACTTTTCTATTATAAATAAAAATAGTTGATCTTCTTTCATGTCCTAGTTATTTTTTATAAAAAATATTAACAGTAATTATAATAATTAATTAATTATTATTATTAATAATTATCCCGTAACACAATTTCAGTTACGATTCGGAGGATTTTGAAGGAAAATGCTAATATGCTAATCACACTAATATTATAAAGGCGAAAGTTTGTGAGTGTGTGAGTGTGTTTGTGTGTTTATGTTTGTTACTTCTTCACGCTCAAACGGCTGGACCAATTTTGATAAAATTTTGTACAGAGGTAGCTGACACCCTGGATTAACATATAGGCTACTTTTTATTCCGATATTTCCACAGAATCGACATTTACGCTAGTGAAGCCGCGGGGCGCAGCCAGCTTAATCTTTATGTTGCTTCATATGTTTTAAAAGTTTGCCTGCTTAACAACGTAAATGACGCAATTATGGTGTTGAATGTTCAAAAAGACAGAAATTGCCATTGCAAGTGTGTTACGCAATCACCCCGCAGGTTTATTTGATGTATTACTGTTATAACAACAAATACTAAAAACAGAATAACATAAATATTTAAGGGGGGCTCCCATACAACAAACGTGTTTTTTTCGGCGTTTTTGCCTTGTGGTATGGAAACCTTCGTGTCCAAGTCCGACTCGCACTTGGCCAGTTTTATTATCTTTACCTACTCTGTAAGAAGATGCCCAAAACAACCAAAACCATCAGAAAATTATCCAATCCTGAAATTAGAAATTTTCATACAGCAACACGGTGTATTTTTCAGCCACCAACAGTCAAACAAACATCATCAATGTATTCACTGATAATCATTTGAGTCAACGTTACTAACTAAAGTGGTTCGCGAAGCACTTAATTAAGGCGGAGCGCTTACGGTACGAGCATGTGTTTGCGGGAACCCGTTCACTTTGTAAATACACTCCCCCACCTCTGCTTCGTATGCCCCACAGATAACCCTAGCAAAATATTCGAGACCATAAAACAAAAGAGTTCCAATTTTTCTTCTACATAAAATCTAACGCTTGAAAAAGGTTGTCAAAATACCTATAAAAGGTTTTGCTTGATCGTAAAGCGGTGGAAAATGTGTATGATGTATCGTATATTTGATGATGTGCCTTAATAAATGTAGTGTGCCGCATAAATAATATATTTTTGTATTTTATGAATATAAATTGTACCTACGTCTTCGTTAATTTTAAATGGACAAATAAAGTTTTTAGTTTAGTATGTATTTAGTAAAGTCTTTCAAAATACTAGATACTTAACAAAATTCTAGATTATCGGCTCCTGCAAACAGGCGCGACGCGCGACGCGAATCGCGCGCGACACAAAGGCACCGCTCGTCGCGCGACTTGCGGTGCCTTTGTGTCGCGTGTCGCGTCGCGCCTGTGTGTACGAGCCTTAACCCGAGTTTAGCAACATCAATTAAACCGATGAAGTAAAGTGGGTACCACATTTGAAATTTTGAACTTCTGTTGATTTTCAGAAAACGTGAAAAGCGTAAGTATATATTCCTACCGAGTTAATAATACAAGCGGGCTAGCAATAGCTTTCATTTTGACAGTTAAACAACATACATTGCGTTATTTACGTTGTTCAGAAGACAAAAACTCGAACATACGAAGCAATGGATCAATTCTTCAGATTATGATTGGATAGTGTGTTACGGTGCGAGCCACTTAAGTCTCCATGTTGTCAAAAGCTTCAAAAGAAAATCCACCGACTCGGCGACTACAACCTATATAAAACTGTTTTCATAAGTTCCTTAAGGCGAAAGCGCCAGGGTAACCCGCGAAATTCTTTTTTTTTTAGGTTTTTTTTGCAAATTGCTGGTCAGTATTAAGTTGTACGTTGATTAATATATGATTCGCGGCCATAGCAAATATGTATTTACAGAATTATAATCATTAAAGTCATCAACACAACTCTCTAAGACCACGTAACCCCAAAGAATAACTGTTTCATGAAATCGTCATTCTTTGGGGTTACGTGGTCTTAGAGAGTTGTGTTGATGACTTTAATGATTATAATTCTGTAAATACATATTTGTTACGGCCGCGAATCATATTTTGATCGACGTACAACTTAATACTGACCAGCAAATTGCAAAAAACGTAAGAAAATTTGAATTTCGCGGGCTACCTTAGCGCTTCCCCCTTAAGGTAATGAATTAAGTTCAGTCACCCAACATTCAACATTCGACGTTAATAAGGTAGAAAGATTATTTAAACGTTTCAAAGAAGTCGCCCATTATAAGTCACCCAGTGAAGAAAATCTAAAACAAAAAAGTGAATGTTGAGTTCGTCGTTTAAATATTCGTTTATTCTGCATACCTCACTCCTGGAAGCTCAACTTTTCCTGGGAAGTTACTTTTCTTTGCCGAGCTTAGCTGTTTTCGCCTCATTAAATACCTACGTTGTCATAAAAAACCATTTTTGTTATGTTAAACTCCAAGTCTCAAAAGCAACTCGTTAATAAGTTTTTCTTCAGTAAACACTATCTCCATGTAAGTAAAATTCAATCACGTGTAAAATTTCGTGCTCCATGTCAGGCAGATATATGTATATATGTATACAGTACCCGGCGATAAATATTGCACATCGAACTTTGAAAATTGGTGTATTTTATACAAAGAATAAAAATAATTATCAAAAGAAGCAAATCATAATTTTATAATAGCTCCTAATAGATACCGGACTGTTTGTATTTCGTGCGACAGAGATAACGCTCTACGAAGCCGAAATTAGCCGATTGTCTCTTTCCAAAGGTCGATGTGCAATATTTATCGCCGGGTACTGTATATATTTTTACACTGTCCTGCACTGCTCATCAAAGGCTTCCGTTAAATCCTTCCAGGCATCCTTTTCTAAAGCCACCTCGATCGAACCCTTGCGGTACGCGTCTATGTCGTCTCGCCGCTACTTCCTAGGCCAGCCTCAGCGGCGCCGTCCATCTTCAGCCACCCACTGTGTAGAGACTGTCACCCAGCGATCACTATGCAAGCGGGTGACGTGACCTGCCCAATCCCATTTACTTTTATTTTTTTGAAATTGTTACCTATACCTAGTACTTAAATTATATTATACGCAGTAACTTTTGGTGCACCTTATTAAGTAAATAAATAAAATTAAATGACCATTTATGTAATGTATAAACGAAAATATTAATCCCGAATAATCTCCAAACTCATAATACCTTTAGGTGGGTATTATTTTTAATGAATTAGATTTCTTTCATTTACATCCATACACGAATTAATTGAAACCCTTTTTTTTGACTTAACGATTTAATGGATTGATACAACGATTTTCAGCATTCATTTATATCAGAATAATTTTATGATTATCACATCTATTCAAGAAGCTCTTTCGCATTCTTTGTAAACAGGGACTAAAATAGCTCTTTAATCCCTAGGGACCTAAGTTATTAAAATTTGGAATGTGGATATTGTTAGTAAAAGTTCCAATCACCAAAGGGATCAATCACGAACATTGTATGAACAAGTAACAGGCTGTAAGAAAAACTAAAACGCGCGAGCCAAATTAAAAAAAAAATTGTGAAAAAATAAAAAACGCGCGAAAAGCATTCTGCTTTCGTTTGTAAACAAGGATTTCACTTAGTTTTATTAAAAATGTACTCAAATAAGGATTTTACTTAGTTTTATTAAAAATGGGTATGTCTTCCTCAAGTAATTGCATGTAAATAAATAAACGTACTATTCTTATTCATAAGTTGCACTTACTCCTTTTTTAATAGAGGGTGATAAATAGTAGAGTGTCCACCTCGGGAGGAACATTATTTTAAGCTCGTGTGACGTACTTTGAATCCCTCGCTGCGCTCTGGATTAAAAAAAACACTCTCACCTTTAAAATAGTTGTTTGCTCCCTTGGCAAACATCTACTATTAAATCTCATTTTAGGAACAGACCTGCGTTTTCACATTTTCACGTTAAATTCATGTACTCTCTTATTCGACCTTTTTATTGCCCTTTGATGACCGATGAAACATTGATAAAATTGACCCGAACGTTATAAGATTTTGCTCAATTGGATGACCGATTCAATTAATTAAGGACTCCTTTGCCCAAATCTCTGTGAGCTTTGGATAAAAGACTTGATTGAAAACCTTTCTATTGAAGATACATCAGTGGCATAATATCACCATATCGTTTAAATGTTTTTAGGCAGTCAGGTACACGTTACATGGAGCGACCACGCTGTCATTTGTCGTCCAAAACTTAATTAGGTACTGTAGCCATCTTAGACAGAGTCTGATGGCTCTGCCTAATTGATGGTTACTCAAACCCATTCCGTAGATTTACGTAACTTAACCTAATTTATCGATCTATTTAGCCCATAATTTCCCACAGCTGGGCAAATGTCTCCCTCTCTCTTTTCCATACACTTATGTTTCCTGCCAATGAGGGCCAGTAGATGATGAAAAGACGAACGAATAACGAACTTGACTCCTAATAGCCATGGCGGCCAATTTCAACCGAGACTAGCCTTCGGCGCGGGAGATATTATAGTGCACACGTGTGTGCGCAGACATAGGGATGGGACGGCAAGCAATCCGACACGACCGGAGAGAGATCAGGCGCAGGATCAACGACTTAAGGCTCCTGCAAACAGGCGCGACGCGCGACGCGTATCGCGCGCGACACAAAGACACCGCTCGTTGCGCGACTTGCGGTGCCTTTGTGTCGCGTGTCGCGTCGCGCCTGTGTGTACGAGCCTTTAATGTGTTTTCCGAGGCACGAGGACATCACACCGCCAACTTCCAAACTCCGGACTATTACTAAGAAATTCCAAACAGAAAAACCCAATAACACTTCGCCCGAGCTGGGCATCGAACCCTGGACCCCACGCTCAAGCAGTACCGCTTGCAACCACAAAACCATTTGACTCCTACCTTGTATGTGAATTCGATTAATTGATCCTAGCGCCATTATGAAGTCCCAAAGCCTCCATTTCCAATAATTTTAGTCTAACCGCATATAATTTATTTGGCTTTTTTTTTCAGGATGGGAAATCATCAAATGTCCCCTCCCGCTCTGGGTGGAGCGGAAGGGAGTGTCAGACTCTTACTGACTAAAACCCACCCGTGTTCCTTCCTTAGCCCTTTATGTTCCGGGCCAGCGGTAACCCTTTCGGACAATCCTGCTGACCCGGCAGTTTGTGACACTTTAGTTTTGATTAGCGTCGTGGACGATGAGTCTAAGCCGAAGCGATGATGCGGTCGACAATGGTGGTATACGATTCACTCTTTACTTGAAGACTCCCAGGTTTCATCTATCAAGAAACAGACTCCAACAGGGAATTCAAATGAATAGTTGACGTGGATTGAGGTCTACGTTATCCCTTGGTAATCAGTAACCAGTCTTGGTTGTCAGAGTTTCGGGCTTCTGGACGACCCGTATCGTCTGCCAAAGATCCACAAATGACAGCCAGGACCAACGGCTTATCGTGGTTTCCGAGGCAAGGAGGGGTCTTTTTTCTTTTTTTTTTTTTCAGGATGGGAAATCATCAAATGACTCCCCCCGCTCTGGGTGGAGCGGAAGAATGTAAAGATGGTCATCCATTCACGGACCAACCGTGGCAGGCGAGAAAGAGATTTTAAGTGTCCAGTTCATCATCATCTGCCTAGCCAACTATGTTGGGGTCGGCTTCCAGTCTAACCGGATGCAGCTGAATAGCAGTTTTTTTTTTTTTTTTGAGTGTCCTGTTATTTTCTTAAATACTAGCTGACCCAGCAAACGTTGTTTTACCATATAGATTATTTCTAGGATTTTTTTTAGTTCGTTAAAAAAAAATAGATAGTAGCCGTTTCTCAGACCTATCCGATATGCACACAAAATTTCATAAGAATCGGTCAAGCCGTTTCGGAGGAGTATGGTAACTAACATTGTGACACGAGAATTTAATATATAAGATGAATTTAAAAACTTTTTATATCGCAATAACATAATCATTTGCTACGACAGTGGTATAAACATTAATGTTCATATCAATCATAATTTTAATCAAACTCAAAACTCAAACTCAAAGCATTTATTTCAATTAAACCTTGTACAGGCACTTTTGAATTGTCAAAATTAAAATAGTCCGTCAGTTAGTCAGAAAGTTGAAGCTAGTTGCCCATTCCAAAACGTAGATCTCTATGGAGAAGAACGGGCAAGAAACTCCATGGACACTCTTTTAAATCAAGATATTACAAATCGTGGGTACATAATTATTGTTGCTTCTATATGCGAGAACAATGTAAAAAAAAAACACAAATGAAGAAACATTTCAAAATATAAGATTAAAAATAAGCCTTGGCAGTTAAGAAATTACCAGTCTCAACCGACGGCGCCCGTTCACGAACATGACGCGTGGATCAGCACCAATCCTTAAATAGGTAGATCTATCTATAAGTATAAGTAGGTCTATCTATAATTAGGACAACTGTGTTAAGTCTGGTGGGTAACTGCCCGACGACTGATAGCGGGAGGTTAGCGGGAGGTTAGCGGGACGTTAGCGGGACGTTATATATATGCTAGTTTCACGGCAAACAATGGAATTTGGCGGTGTGATACCCTCGAGCCTCGGAAAGTACGTTAAACTGTTGGGTCTTAGTCTAAGTAGTACCGCCTAAGTCTAAGTAGTACCTATAACATCGAGCCACATTTCTTTAATTCTTTCAAGTATTTTTCATAATAATAATTATTGACTAGACTTAATTAAGTAAGTATAATAATTGTAGGGGAAAATAGGTAATAGCTGTAAACTGTCATTAGAATGTTTTCACCAGGCTTCACGTAAATTAAACCCATAGATTTATCAGTGTCACTGACCTATCCAAGTTTTGTTTCTTCCTCTGGTATTATTTTATTCTAACATATGTCATTGGATCTAAAATGTGTCAGAATAGAAGAATGCCACAACCTCAACAATATAAGATTCACATATTTCCATATATCTTTACACAGAAGTAGGTGCTCAAGGACAGACGCGGATAGGAATACGAAATAATAATGGAATCAGTTCTATGTGGAGTGTTCGCCTGTATACCCTATTTCCATTCCATATTTTTCCACACAATCTTGCCTTACTTATTTGATTCTCGTACAATGTTAGCAAGAAAATGTATTCAAAGAGTTTTTCCTTTTGTATTTGGCCATTAAAAATAATAAGTTTACACTAGAATGGTGTCAGAAGAAAATGAAAGAAATAAATCTAGTCACAAAAGGAAGACAAAAGTGTGGGACATCGTTAGTAAAAAAAACCGTTTACTTTAACAAAAGATATTAATAATGTCCATTCAATCGGTTTTTAATATCGATATAAAATACGACATACGTAGATATACAATATAAAAATTGAACTCAATGGTTGTCTTTTTTGTAAATATCCATATTTTCAGACTTGAAGTCAATGACTACGACTTGAAAAACTACTGAGTGAAAAACTATGCTGAATTACTAGACAGAAGACTACACAGAATGAATATGCTGAATGACTTCACATAGTGACACAAACTTATTACAAAAAAGGACTACCCAGAATGACTACACACAATGACTGACAAAAATGCACTTTCGAAGGAATACATTCATTAGCATTGCGACTGAAGCATGCTCAACACAATATGATTCAATCATCCCCAGTATAACTAATGAAATATGGAACTATTCAAGTGAATCAGGTAATAAAAAAACACGTAGGTATGCTAGTGTAAAAGAATGTGTCCCAGGAAAATTAAATGAAAACAACGATTTATCATTACCGGAAAATCAGAAGGTACTTGCACAAGTATACGATCAAAAAGGCACAACCTACCCCGGATAAAGGCGTAAGCTAAAGTGTGATGAATATTAATGAAGCCCTGAGATATAAACCTTATACTCATATTACAAAACCTTCAAACAAAAGATACACAGCCCCACATTATCTCAGCACAATTAAACTGATGGAGCTAATAAAAACTCATTACCATTTAGCACGTAATATTATTATAGCCATTACTGCATATGAGATAAGGTTGGAACTAAAACCTTAAATGACCCGAAACTAATGACGTCGTCATTAACACTTCTCATAAGTACCGGGAAATTAATTTATTGTGTGTGTGGGAGGCAGGTTAACGTGTAGGTATCTACCTAGCCTTTTCCCAACTATTTTGGGGTCGACTTCCAGTCTAACCGAATATAGCTGAATACCAGTTTTTGGGGTTACGTAACTCAAAAGGAAAAACGGAACTCTTATAGGATCACTTTGTTGTCCATCCGTCTGTCTGTCAAGACCCTTTATTTCGGGAACGCATGGAGGTATCGCGTTAAAATTAAAACCAGTAATGTCCTCAGGTTTCATGAAGCTAGTAGAGAGAGATAGTAGGTTTTTTTTGGCGATTCTGTTTTTATTAATCGAAACATCAAACTTGTCTAGACTGAAATACTTACGGCTATTTTGCGCAATATTTTACCGTTCATTTTCATAACTGAAACTCACATTACAAAGATTCACTAGCTTTTGCCCGCGACTTCGTTCGCGCGGAAGTCGTAAGACACCACAATGTACTAAAATAATTGTGCTTCTTTCTGGAGAAACAATACTGCAACAATAATAATGTAACAAGTATAATACTTGTAGTATAAAATTAATAAAATACCATCACAGAAAAGTCGGTATTTATTTGTATGTAGGTATGATAGATAAAATACTTAGGTACTCTTTAATATGTAGGTACACCAATAAATGTAGAAATTTCACAAAGGGTAGAAATATTAGTGGGGCGGTCTTATCGATAAAAGCGATCTTTTAAAGACAACCTTTGGATGAAATAAGGGAAAAGGAGAGACAATACTGCAGATATAAAAATTATCATCATCATCACCTGCCTAGCCTTTTCCCGACTATGTTGGGGTCGGCTTCCAGTCCAACCGATGCAGCTGAATACCAGTATTTTACATGGAGCGACTGCCTATCTGACCTCCACAACCCATTTACTGGGTAATACGATACCACTTGGTAAGTAACACTGGTTGTCAGAGATATAGTAGTTATGTATGATTGATTATAAAACGTCAATGGAAGCCCTTTGGGCTGATACCGCTTCAGCTAAACGTCGTATTCAAGAAAAATTAAGTAGAAAAATGTATTTAACAAAACCACAATTCCCTCAATAAATAAAGGTTGAAAAAGATCAAAAGTTTTTTTTATATGTCTAAAAACGAAACATTGGGCAGAAATAAACTCAAAGATTCGAGCTTTACATCGTACAAGAGTCTCTCAGTTTTACAGAGTGTAGGCGGTCAAAGAGATGCTTCGCCGACTCACGAGTATGACGGATTATGGAAGTAAACACTTCCTCCTCGTCTTCACACACGAACCACAAAAATGAAAACAAAAGCGAATATTTTGTAGTAAATAAATACAAACAGAACTGTTTTTTTTTCGTATACAAAACTTCGCAACAAAATACCTGTGCTGTTCTTTAGATAGGTACGGAACGATTCAAAAATATCTGATGAATAAAAATGGCATTTTTCAATTCTGTGTTAGGGTTTTTTTTATTATCTGTTTTCGACACTACAAAAAATAATATTTCACAACAAATAGTTCTATCATGATCATCATTTCAACCGAAAGACGACGACTACTGGACTTAGGCTTCCCCAAATCAACGCCACTTTGACTGGTTCTGAACTTGACTCCGAACTGAAGTGGCAGTGGGCAGGGCACATATACGGATGGTCGTAGGGGCGGAAGGGTTCTGGAGTAGCAACCACGTACAGAAAGACGTAGCGTTGGAAGGCTTTCCACGAGGTGGACCGATGACCTTATGAAGGCTGCAGGAATCCGCTGGATGCGGGAAGGACAGAATAGTTCCGAATGCATACAATTTCTTCTAGAAAATGTTATGTGCCCAGACATGGCCCTGGCATTACAATGGCACATCGAGTTAGAAAGAAACTGTCACGCAGCTATGACTGATTTAGGTCATCACTCATCATAACCGCAACGCTCCAGCGCAGTAACTGCCCATAGTAACGCGTGCTTCTCATGCGATATTACTCACTAATGTTCGCAAACCGGCCTAAAAGCTGAAAACTAGCCGTTTGCGCTACCAACAACGTTTGTTTGTTGTTTGTGGATGCTGAGCTACCAACTAGTGGGCAGCACATAAAAAACAAGCAGTCACCTCTCCGAAGGAGTGCCAGGAGCAGGAGTTCGTCTGGCTGACGACACGTTGCCGACAAGCGGGTGGAGTTTTTCGAGGCGGTGACGGGTGATTACTGCGCTGGAGCGGTGCGGTTATAATGAGTGACGACGTTTTAAGACGATGCTTTGCAACCAGAACATTTTCTTAAAGTTGACATACAATTATAACGGCCACGTATTGTATTAGTACAGTTAGCAACAAACGATTTATTTCGAGGCGGTGACGGGCGGTTACTGCGCTGGAGCGGTGCGCTTATAATGAGTGATGACGTTTTAAGACGATGTTCTGCAACCAGAACTTTTTCTCAATCTTAACATGCAGTTATAACGGCCACGTATTGTATTTGTACAGTTAGCAACAAATGATTCATACTTCAGTATGTTAAGTTTTCTATTGTTGGGTGGTTGATTGAGAACACTTGGTTAATCTTGAATACTGTTTAATTTTAGATAAAGCTTACATTTTATATTTTTCGCTGTCATCTCTAGGCGGCGGTCGGAGCAAGAAGGGGCCACAGATAACATAAGTATTAGTGACGTGCCGTGCAACAAGTAGAGATGTGCTTAATGTTTCCAACACTCCTCCTCAAATTTGACTCAAAACAACATTTAATTTGTCTATGAAACATGAGCACATTTAAACAAAAAAAAAATAAACTTAAGTTACAACAAAGGTATGCTACATTATGATATAGTCACCTTTAGGTAAAGATTCTTAATAAAATAAAACAGAACTTAACTCATAAATTGGTTAACAAAGTTTACAAATTTTTCTTTACACAGGCTTTTAGTAAATAAATCAGCTAAATTGTTATTAGAATTTACATGCTCTATTGAGATGATGCTTCTTTCGACAAGGTCTTTAAGGAAATGGGCTCTAATATCTATATGTTTGGTTCGCTTAGAATTTTCATAACTTTTAGACATAGAGATGGCTCCTATATTATCAACAAGTAATAAAGCATCACAATTGTCATTAAGATGTTTGCTCAGGCCCTTAAGGTTTAACAACTCTTGTGCGGTGGCAGCAGCGGCTATATACTCAGATTCTGCTGTCGACAAAGCAACACACGACTGTTTCTTTGAGAACCAGGCTATGGGATTTACTCCATGTAGGATTATGCCTCCACTTACGCTCTTTCTGTCACTTCTATCACCAGCCCAATCTGAATCTGAGTATCCATATAAGTTTGTATCTTCCATTTTTCTAAAAACAAGCCCTTTGTCCTTAGTCTCCTTAAGATAGCGCAGAACTCTTTTGCCAGCCTTCCATAGACTCTCATTCGGCTTATCCAGATATCTACTGAGATAAGATACAACAAATGTCAAATCCGGTCGTGATGTCACTGTCAGGTATATTAAACATCCTATTAATTCGCGGTAAGGCACATCCAGTATTTCATCATCTTCATTAACTTGTATATTATATTGTATTTCCATTGGTGTCTTTATTCCCTTGCAGTCGGTCATATTAAATCTTTTAAGTATCTTTTCTATCATGATTTCTTGTTTTATTATCAAGGTGTTGTTACTTCGTTCAATTTCCATGCCAAGAAACTTTTTTACTTCGCCTAAATATTTAGCATTAAATTCAGTCTTCAGTGCATTTATGGTACCTTGTCCATTTCCAATTATTAAAATATCATCCACATAAATTAGCATCCATGTGTCAGCTTTGTAGTACATACAGTAGTCATATTCTGATCGCTGAAATCCATTTTTCTTAGCAAAATTGTCTATTGTCTCATTCCAACACTTTGGTGATTCAGTCAATCCATACAATGCTCTTCTTAGTTTTAATACTGTATTTGCATTCTTCGATTTCAATCCTTGAGGAACTTTTATGTATACATCTGTCTTTAGTTTTCCATTCAAAAACGCTGTAGGTATATCCAGTTGAGTAATCATTAAGTCTTCTTGGACTGCTTTTGATAGAAACATTCTCACTGTAGAGTGTCTCGCAACTGGTGCATAATTGTTATCAAAAATATCTCCTTTCTGCTGTTGGAATCCTCTCACTACTAGTCTAGCCTTTTTGGTTTCTTCATCTTTTTCTTTAAAAATCCATTTGGTATCAATTGCTTTCTTTCCTTTAGGTAATTCTTTTTCTTCCCAGGTCTCTAGCTTTTCAAGTGCTTGTAATTCTTTATTGATAGCTTCTTTCCATTCTGTATGACTTATTGCCTCTTCATAGGAGCTAGGTGTATTTGCGCTCAGGCAAATAACTATATTTGTCTCATACTCATCAAGATTCGCAGGTAGTTTTACTATTCTTCCTGATCTTGTAGTTTTCTCTTCTCTTATTGCATCTTCGTTTAAATTGCCCTCGTTAGTGACATTTTCTTTTCCTTGCACATGGTTAGTTTCTTGTCTCATCTCTATTTTATCTTCTTGGTTTTCTTCTTCTTCTTGAATATATCTTCTTTCTTTGTTTTCTTCATTTCTATATACTGTATCACTTTCATCAAATCTCACATCTCTTGATATTATTATTGAATTTTCTTCAGGATTCCACAATCTATATCCTACTGTATTATAGCCAACCATTCTTGTCTCTTTTCCTCTTTTATTCAGTTTGTCTGGTTTAGGTATAATAGTAGCCCACGCCTTTGCCCCAAAAACTCTCAGTCTTGATAGGTCACAGGTTCCATTTTTCATGAAACAGGGTGTTTTATAATTTATTGCTGAAGAAGGTGACCTGTTCAGCTGATAGGCAGCACATTGAATAGCTTCACACCATAAAGTTTTGGGCAAATTAGTCTCTGCAAATAAAGTTCTCACCTTATCACACAAGCTACGATTTAATCTTTCCGCTACACCGTTGGACTGTTTTGTATAGGGTAAAGTATATTCTACACTTATTCCTTTTTTCTTACAAAAATCTTGTAATTTGTTGGCCGTATATTCTCCACCATGGTCGCACCTGATTCGCTGAACTGTACTACCAGTTTCATTTTCTAATCTTCTTATAATTATAGTCAATCAATTTTTCTGTTGCTTCAGATTTGTTTACTAAAGGGAACACTACACAGAAATAGGAATAATCATCTAATATTGTCATGAAATATTTCTCACCATTTAGTCCACACTCCTTGACAGGTCCCGCTATGTCTGTGTGCAACATTTCTGCTACTCTCTTGGATCTTGGTCTTGGTATCTGCTTAAACGGTCCTCTGGTCGCCTTTCCCTCCATACTACACAGAAATGGGAATAATCATCTAATATTGTCATGAAATATTTCTCACCATTTAGTCCACACTCCTTGACAGGTCCCGCTATGTCTGTGTGCAACATTTCTGCTACTCTCTTGGATCTTGGTCTTGGTATCTGCTTAAACGGTCCTCTGGTCGCCTTTCCCTCCATACATGGGCTGCAAGCTTTATTACTTATTGGTAATTGCATAATACCTAAACATTTTCTATTTAAATGGCCCAGACGTTTGTGCCAAAGAGCATCATCACATTGGTTTTTACTTGTACTAATATTACACACTTCATAACATACATTAGCATTTAATTTGTACAATTTTCCTTCAGAATTACCAGTAATAGTTGAATGGTTTCCTGTAATAACAAACTTATATTTATCAAACTTTACATCAAATCCGGCCTCAGTTATCTTTTTGACTGAAAGTAAGTTGTAGGTTATGTTTTCTACAATTAAGGCATTAACATTTATTTTTAAGTTTTTGTATTTTATTTTTAAATTACCTTTTTTATTAGTATGTATATACTGGCCGTTTGCAACTAATATTTTTATACTTTTATCTAGTATTTGAATGTCTGTCATGTATTTTTCAAATTGTTCACTTACAAGATGTTGTGTGCATCCCGAATCCACAATAAAAGAGATATCATAATTTTTGTCAACACTTTTAGCACTTAAAACGCTTTCACTGGCTATAAAACCGATCTCCGATTCACTCACTAATAAAGTAGCACCTGGTCCCGGGAAGCCTCGGCCTCGGGATACTCTTCCTTGAAATCTGCCTCTTCCTCTGCGATTTTGACCATAACCTCGACCTTGACCTTGGCTCCGTCCTCTTCTGTATTTTTCTTGTTCCTTATTACCAGTACTACATTCATAAGACTTGTGCCCTGGTTTCCCGCATGTGTAGCAGGACATCGTAAATGCGTTCTCCTGGTTCACTGTATCGGTGCTGATCTTAGTTTCGGCATCTAACAGCCTGGCCTTGACAAAATCAAAACTCAACTTCTTTTCTGAGGCCATTGTTTCTATTGATGTAATTACAGGGTCATATTCTTTCGGCAGTGATGAGAGTAGGTAGCAAATTTGATCTTCTTCATCTACCTTAACGTCGATGGCCTCCAGGTCGTTGATAATCGAACTGAACTTTATTAAATATTGTTGCAGCGGCTCATTACATTTTAAAGATATTAGTTTTCGTTTTAAGTAAAATCTGTTAAAAACACTCTTTCGTTCAAAGATATTTTCAAGTAGGCCCATCATTTCTTTGGCAGTTCTTCCATTCTTTATTATCTCTATATATTTGTCTGACACGCTTTGTGCTATAAGCGACTTAGCTTTAGCATCGTCTTTCTTAGACTTTTCTGCAGTAATTTCTTCGCATAGTACGTATTCTACTTGCTTTTCTTGCAAAATTAGTTTCAATCGGAATTTCCAGGTACTGAAATTCGATTTTTCATTTAAACACGGCAAATGAGAATAAGACACCGCAGCGTCCGCCATTTTTCTTAACTTTTATTTGTACGTGGATCGCAACCCAATTTTATCTTCAGAATAAACAACCACAACCACGCTCTGCTACCATGTTAAGTTTTCTATTGTTGGGTGGTTGATTGAGAACACTTGGTTAATCTTGAATACTGTTTAATTTTAGATAAAGCTTACATTTTATATTTTTCGCTGTCATCTCTAGGCGGCGGTCGGAGCAAGAAGGGGCCACAGATAACATAAGTATTAGTGACGTGCCGTGCAACAAGTAGAGATGTGCTTAATGTTTCCAACACAGTAAGTTTTAAATATTAATTATTGAGCTAAATATTAAATTAAAATTGAACAAAAAGGAAAATAAAAAGAATAATGACTTAACAATAATAGTATATGCCATGCTGGAATACCATATATCGATTAATTTTGTGTCAATTGACTTTTGTCGTTGACCGTACCACTCATACGAAATTCAAACTCAAATTCAAAGAATTTATTTCAACTATCGGCCCGCCCCAGCTTCGCAAGGGTGCAATTTTTTTCAAGAATTTTCAAAATTTTCTTTCATACAATCTTAGCAATACCGAACACAACAAAAAAAGAATTATCCAATTTGGTGCATTCGTTCGGAAGCTATGTGCGTACATACATTTCAGACATTCATTTTTATTTATGTACATAAACCACTAGGCTCTTTTGAATTGTCAAGGGGTCGGTCAGTCAGAAAGATGAAGCTAGCTACTCATTCTAAAGCGTAGTAGGTACCTATGAAGAAGAACGGGCAAGAAAATCCACGAACACTCTTTTAAAAATCCAATTTTTTTTTCAAATTATTGGCTACATCATTCATGTGTAAATGATACGCGTGAGAACGATGTAGAAAGATGTGCACGTTAAAAAAAGCGTCCGTAATAAAAAAGAAAAAAGCAAAAAATAAACAAATCAAAAATTTAAATACCTAACTTCCTATTTCATCCATGTGAATTAAGTCATCGAAAACGGAGCAGACAGCTGTTGTGTTAATTAATACTTTCTGCGACAGGAATAGTAGACTATAAAATTGTTAATCTAACTCGATAAAAACTGTTATTTAACGACGCCACGAAACTACTTCGTCCATATTACCTGTTCAAGTCTGAACCAAACAGTTAATTCCGTTGATCAAGACCTCAAGCAAAGTAATAAAATGGATACGTGAACTACTGAACATGGGTTTGTTTATAAACCATTGAACTGGAAAGTTAGCTATGAGGAAAGTGGACTACTTCATCTTTTAACATACTCAGTGATTCATTTATATTGAAGATAGGTAGGTATAGTCGACCTCGTAATTGATTTACCACTTTTGATAAAAATTTCTAGTACATTGAGATATGACTAAGGTCACATTAGTATTGAAAGAAAAATAGGCCTCTTCGTTGTGCGACATTTTTTAATTTTTTTTTTATTGCTGAATGGGAGCTCTTGACCTCGATCACGCCTCATGGAAAGCGATGGATGAGGTCTATGATAGAACGAACGTGCCCAGAAGAAACCCAGCAGGCTGCTTGACGCTGGACTCCGGTGAGAGGGTGGTCGAAAACCAGGCGGGTGTTAGCCCTACCACCGCAAGGGAAGAATTGGTCAATCAAATAAGGTGTTGGGTGTGACTGTCCAGGATGCGCCGAGCGCTTGGTTCAGTTGAGTAACTGGCGGAACACACTGCGCTACACGAGGTGGCTTCTTTGTGCATCCCAAAAACATGCGAGTAATGTTCAACCTTATCAGCTGAATACTAGAATTTTACATTTAGCGACTGCCTATCTGACCTCCACAACCCAGTTATTGGGTAATACGATACCCCTTGGTAAGACTGGTTGTCAGACTTTCAGGCCTCTGACGACCCCTAACAACTGCCAAAGATCCACGATTTATCCGGGACCGAAAGCTTAACTTGCATTCCGAGGCATGGATGGGTCTTGATATGTAAATATAGTCACCTATCCACGGACCAACCGATCCGAACTTAACCTGATTGATCGATCCGCGTAGCTGTTATTACTCCACAAGCCCCTCGAGTACTTATACCCCCCTTATACTCAGAAGTGTGTAATGTATAACCGCAAATAATATCACTTTTTACAACTTAGTGACCATCCGCACTACTGGACCAAAGCAGCCGAATTTTTAGCAATAACACGCCAACAAAAGTCACTTTTCTCTGCACCCCCTTGAAATGGATCATTCAATGCATAAACATTCTATCAACATCTTGTTATTCTTACAGAAAAAAACCTTGAAAGCGTGTCATGTCAAGATTCCGTAGTCGCGTAGAGTTCCCGCAAGTAATCGGATTGAAAGTGGAAAAGCGCGTCGCAGTTGGAAAGATTCTTTTCGTTTCCAATAAAGTTTGTAGGTATCATTCGAAAATGGATTGATTTCGTGGAAGGTAGAAACAGCTTAGGTACAGGTAAACTACGTCACGTTGAAATGCATTCTTTATATAATACGGTCTAAATGTTATTATAACTAGCGTCTTGCACATGCTTCGCGCGATTTTTACGGCTTGACAAAAGATGGAGCGGGAACGTAGGGCGTTGTCTGTTAGAGCGAACATGATAGCTCGCAGGTTTGCACGATGCTCGAAGGAAGCAAAAAATACTCTTTTCCGAGCCTAATGCACCAGTTTTTATTCGAGCGCCCTGTGGGCTAACTATACACAAAAACAGTACAACGCCCTACGAGTCCAATTCAACAATGCCTACAGGATGTTGTTGGGGTTGCCTCGGCACTGCAGTGCGTCGGGGATGTTCGCTGAGTCACGCATCGACTGCTTCTATGCGACGATGCGAAAACGGTGCACATCCTTGGTGCGCAGGGTCCGCGCCAGCTCCAACACCATCTTGAGGATGTTGGCTGAGAGGTTCGACTGACACTACATTAACCATTGTTGTATGCTTAATGTAGTGACAATAGCAAGAAAATGTGTTTTATTACTAACATAGTTTGTAAGTATAATATTGTTACTAACACTATTAAAAAAAATTAAAAAATTAAAATTAAAATAGTTTATTTCTGTAACTTTCTTTTACAAACTTATTCTGTGGCTAGAACTTCCCAGGAAGCATGTAGTATGCTTGTGTTGGGTGGTTCTGCTCCTCCCTCGGGTCAACATATTTTTAGGTAACTAGATAACTAAACTATTTTAAGTACATAATTACAAACAAGTACATAATGAATGAAGAGTTAGAGACACTGGTATGACTTCTCTTTATGTGTGTGTGCATGCGTGAGTGGTGTGTGTGTGTGTGGTGAGTGTGTGTGTGATGAATGTGTGTGCGTGTGTGTGTCTGTGTGAGAGAGGGGGTGTGTTTGTGTGTGTGCCTTTATGATATTAAAACATACTATTTCTAATATAGACTGTGTGAATTTGACTCCTAATTAGGAGACTTCTAGCCCTACGATATAATATCTTGGGATCGGGAAGTACCACTAGAAGTCACGATTATGCTCTAGAATTCGTATTTAAATAATAAATTCTCTATATCACAGTATCCAAGCCGCTCGAGCTCGTGAACGATTGTTTTTTTACATTCATGGAATTGGAGGTTGTATATTGTATATTTGTTGTGAAGCTTATTATATAGGTAGGCAGAGTGGGCTTGAAATTGACGCCTGGCAAAAAGAGTTCTACAGCGAGGAGCAGTGACCACATTACATTTTCTTCTACCTGTTTGAGCTATATGAACGTAAGGTAATGTTTTATGTAGTTTAAGTACTGAGTTGATAATATAAAGTTTTCGAAGTGACAATATTTTATGATTTAGATAAAGTTCGTCAGTAAGAAATCTAAATGGCTTAAAGAACATAGTTTTTATCAAGCATCTCTGGGCTCTTTCTGCTTCAAGGAATTTAATTTTAGTGGCACCACCCCAGATGGAAATACAATAAGACATAACTGATTGTGCCAATGCAACATAAGTACGCTTTAGGAGGTCTTGAGAGGTGACATGTCTCAACTTTTTAAAGACCCATATGAGTTTACGGATCCTATCATTAATAGCTTCAATTTGAGGGTGCCAGGAAAGTCGGTGGTCCAGGATTACTCCAAGGTATTTAGTGGATTTAACACATTCAATCTCTTCACACCTACATTGCGTAATATAAGTGAAGTCACAAGTATGAATCCTCAATACCAAGTTTGGGGGGGGAAGTGTACGCTTATTTATAGCAAAGCAAATGTAATTTGTTTTGGCGATATTTAGCGTAAGAAGGGCAGATCGGAGCCAGTTTGCAACCTTATGGAGACAATGCTCAGCAGCCTCAAAAACAGAGTTCCAGGAGGTACCATTAAATACAATGGCAGTATCATCCGCGTATGAGAATACTTGCCCTCTTTCAATTTCGAGATTAGTTAATTCGTTAAGGTATATCAAGAATAATGTGGGGCCTAAGACGCTTCCCTGGGGCACGCCGTATTCAATTTTGGTGTCAGAACTAGTGAAATTGTCAATTTTTACGCTCTGGGTACGGTCTTTTAGGTAATCAGTTAAGATATTTAGAGGCATACCCCTAATGCCCATACACTCCATCTTTTTTACAAGAATGGGGACAGAAACAGTGTCGAATGCCTTTTTTAGATCTAAGAAAACTGTCAGACACTTTTCTCCACGGTCTAAACACTGAGTTACCAAGGAGGACAATCCTGAGACGGCATCTTCTGTAGATTTTGCTTTCCTGAATCCGAATTGTGAACTGGATAGAATATTAAATTTTTCGAGATAAGTAATTAGGCGTGAGTTGATTAGCCTTTCAATAATTTTAGAGATAACTGACAATACTGAGATAGGTCGATAATTATTGATATCTCTTTTATCACCACCCTTGTAGACGGGTGTAACAATAGATTTTTTAAGCAAGATCGGGAATACACCTTTTCTGAAGCAAAGGTTAGCAAGATGGCTAATAATGGGAACAACGAGCGGTTTAACCATTTTTATGAATTTAGTCTGGATACCGTCCCAGCCGGGAGCACTGTCAGTTTTCAGGTTTGATATAACACTGTCAACTTCCATTGGGTCAGTCTCAAGAAGTACGAAAGAAGATGATTGTGTTTTTGGAGTAGATATTGGACCTCCAGCTGGCTGTGTGGATCCACTGAGGATGCTTTCTGCGAGCCGCTTGCCGACACTTGCGAAAAAACCATTAACACCGTTTACCGACGCTGTAGGAGAACTTCGAGTATTGAGTAATTCATAGCTTCCAACTTTAGATGTGTTAAGATGCGCTATTTGCTTGATAGATTTCCATAGGGCTTTAGAGTTTTTAATATTACATTTTAGTAGTTCCGATTCATATTTACGTTTCAATTTTTTAATTAATTTGTTACAATAATTACGGTATCTAGTAAATGTTATTTTTAATATTACATTATACGGATCGGACCTTAATTTTAGCTGCATTTTGTTTCTGTTTCTGATACAGCGTAATAGACCGCTGGTGATCCAGGGCTTAATAATGCGTTGTTGGCTAGAGATCCTCTTTACCTTAACACTCTCATCCAAAGATGATTTAAGTTTATTAATTAAATGTTCGACTACAAAGTCAGGGTCATCGCTAAATAATAAGTTGGATAGGTTTTTGTTTATAAGCTTTTCAGCAGCTGCTTCAAAGTCAATGAACTATGAGTCTTGTTGCTCGAAATAAATGATTATTATTATTATTATTATAAAACATCGAGATTTTCTTATTATCTAAGTAAGTTAAATATAAATCTAAACATAGGAAGATAAAAGATTTTATTTTTTGTAAGTTTGTTTGTTACGCTTTCACGCTAAAACGGCTGAACAGATTTAGATACAATTTAGCACATGGGTAGACCATGACCTGGATTAGAAAATATGATACTTTTTATTCTGATATTTCCACAAGATCGAGACTTATGCGAGCGCAGCTAGCAGTGTAAATAAACTCTTTAAATAATGCTGAAACCACATTAAAATCCATTATCGTCGTTGCGCGTGCAAAAGTGGCTATGTGTTTTAGTGAACTTATTTGAGCTATATGAATTATAATTATAACACTTAGCGTGTTTATGCGAAACTTTTGATGTATGAATATCACATAGCTACATTCCTTAACTCTTTAAATATTGCACTAATCAAATAGCTGTTTTTACAGTATGTGTGTATTGAAATAACGATTAAAACTGCATAAAGAACCGAAAATAACTAAATAACACATAGCGACTATTGAACGCGCAACGACGTTATGTAGTTTAGAATAACAGCGCGGTCACACTAACAGACACGGAGAGCGACTACAGTTTATAATAATTATGTCTAGTTAAATTAAAATAGAAAACAAGTAACTACACTATAGATCCCGACCACAGACAGTCAGGAAAAAATATTACCTTAGTATTTGATAGGCTCGCAATTTACCACTATCTCACTTGATCATACCTATACCCATATATTAAGTCAGTATTCATCAATGAACATAGGTAATAGGTAATACGGGCTGGTGTCCGCAACTCCACGTCAATGCGCGTATTTTGCGTACGGGTGGAAAAACGATTATTCGATCCACCCCAGCTCCTCGAGGAAGGCCAGCAACGCCTTGATGTTACTGACCGTCTCATGTAGGGTACCTGGGTTACCGAAGTACTTTGCCCTGTACGTGGCGACCACCGGGCAGTTTAGAAGCACATGTGCCGCTGTCTCGTCGTCCTCCATGCAGGCCCTGCACAGCGGACTGTCTGTCACTCCTATGACAAAGAGGTGTTTATTGAATGACCCGTGGCCAGTTAAAGCTGCAGTAACTATACGCAGCTTTTGTTTAGTTAGACGGAGAACCTGCTTCGTGAGGCGGCCGTCCAATGTGGGAAGTGCTTCCCTCAATGAACATATCGCAATAAATAAACTACTCACTGACTGCTAAATTAACCATGTACAACAATTTACAAGACAGCATATTTGCTACAGAAATCTTGACGGTACCTACACAAAGATGCACACCGATAATACATGAATACAAAATAGATGAACAACTCGCTACATCCCGAGAGACATGCGACTCAGTCTCTTTGCGACACGCTACTATGCATTCCTAACGACGATACATTGACGACACTCCTTGTTAATCTTCAAGACAGTAAGCAGCCTGAAACAATGTGGTAAAGTTATAAATTTTAGAGCAAAATCTCTTAGGAACGAGCGAAGAGAATTGCTAATTGTACGACTATTTGCTTAGGAGTTTGCGCTCCGCTGCAGTGTTAAAATCGTATTGATAATTATTATGATCCATTTACAAGGTGCGACTTAATTGCCTATGGCATGCCATAAGTTGATGCAGTAATAAAAGTTGCATCGTCGAAGTCAATTGTTGCTTCAATTTTATTGTATGCCACAGGCAAGAAATTTACTGCGTGTAAATGGGGCTTTAAATTTAACTTACCTAGTGTGATTTAATTGCCTGTGTCATGACACAAGTTGCACAGTCTAATCAGTGTTTAGAAGATGCAAGCCATATGTTGCTTCAATTTCAGTGTATGAATATGAAGAAATGCCACAGGCAAGAAACTTGCTTCGTGAAAAGCCTTAAGCCTGATTTACACGGCATGATTTAATTGCCTGTGTCATATCACAAGATGAAGTAACAACAAAAGTTGCACCGTCTAAACAGTGTTTAGACAATGTAAATCTTATGTTGCTTCAATTTTATTGCATGCCACAGGCAAGAAACTAGCTTCGTGTAAATAGGGGGTTAAGCCTGATTTACATGGTGTGATTTAATTGCCTGTGGCATATCACAAGTTGAAGTAACAATAAAAGTTGCTTCGTCTAAACAGTGTTTAGACGATGCAAGTCATAATTTGCTTCAATTTCAATGTATGCCACAGGCAAGAAACTTGCTCCATGTAAATGGGTTTTTTGGGTGGGCCTGACTTACATGATGGGAAATGGGGCTTTACTGTCTCCCAACTCTCAACAGCTTTCAACTGTTCTTCAAATATTGTTTTAATTATACCTTATTTGATTAACTGAAGGTCAGTGTGTTGTGTAACATGTTCGTTGTTGATATTGTCTCGCATACAATCGACCCTTTATCAATTAAACGTTGAGTAATCCGCAAGCAAACGAAATCGCATGTTAACAATATTATACAGAGCCAGACATTCAAATGGGAATTATTTTTTAAAGCTAACAAATCGTGCCCTCTATTCCCTCGTATAAAATAAAATAAATATAAATATGGGCCCCAAAAAATGCAGCCATAGCGATCTCTGCACTTACACCGACGATGAAGAGAAGGAGCAGTTTTGGAACAACAAATTTTAATCACAGTCGTGCCATCGACACGATGAAGAAGAAGACTACACAAACGATACGTACAAACAAAAGGAAATTGGTGCGAACAAGTCACAGAGTAGGCAATAAGAGAGAGGACATGACGTCATCTCCGCGGGTAGTCTGATTCCGACTTTATCAAAGACATCTGCAGTGGTATTGATTTTCCTTATCTTGATTACTCGACACTGAAGCCAAAAGGGTAACGTCTTCTTTTATTTATGTGCACATATTTCCTATGTCGCTACCAAAGATTTTTTTTCATAGACCCGAATTCTTATGTATTCGAATCAAAAAATAGCAGGTTTTGTTTGGAATATAAACCCAGATTTCTAAGGTGTACAAATAGGTTCTGAAAACGTAGATATTGAAAGAAAATGTCGTACAAAATCCCTTTCATTTTTTATTTAAATTTCAAAAACATGAGCGATACCATAAAATATTTATTTTGAAGTTATATGTAACTAGGTTGAATGTAATGTTGAAAATTATAATTTCAGATTTCTTTTATTTTTAATTGAATTCATTGGCTTGAACTTTCTAGGTATACGAAAATATTGTGATAGAAAAACTCCAACTAAATTCGTCTCAGAACTAAGCCGTAATCAGATATCCTATAACTTTTCGGTAAAACTGTTTAGCATTTATATGGAGTTTTTCACTTTCGCATCATGTAGTCTAGAAAAAAAACTTTACTTTTAAGCGATCTACCTCCATATTTCATCTTAATATGTTGCTAAAATATAAAAACTGTAGAGAAAAAGTTACAAGAGACAGGGTTGACAAAGATATTATATTAAAATAAAATTATACATTATTCATGACAATTTGTTTATATGTATAAATATGAGTACGTATTGCAATATCTAAAATTAGGTATTTTGACCATTTGGTATTTCAAATGTTGGTGTATCAAACTTAGGTATAATAACTGTTATTTTGTTGATATTTTAAACATTTGATATTTAGCCCAATCAGTATTTTAAACTTAGATAATTCGTAGGTAGGTCTGTGTTAGTTGCTTAGGTATTTAAAAACATTAGGTGTTAAGGTTTAGGGATTTTGGACATAAGTTATTTTACGTTAGTTCTTTTAATTTTAGATATTGCAATACGTACCCGAAAAAATACCTTATAACTAATGTTAGTCATACAAAACACACAATCAACACCATCAACACCGCGGCAAAGAACGATCAAGCCAGAGATCAGCTACCTAGCTGACAATCCTCTCCACAAAATGCCTCATCACGGGGGAGTACGGACTCTCCGCCACTATTTTCAGAATATTATTGTTACTGACCCGCACTCGATGTAAGATTTGAAATTTGATTTTTATGTGTTTTGATAAAAATTTTGAATAAAAAAAGTACTTAGAAGCATTATGAATACCACTCTTCCTTGTGTAATGATTGTTATACAAAAAAAAGACAAACTCACTTTCATGAGGACAATGTTTCTAACCTAAATTAAGTTAGTCACAAATGTGTGTGCTTAGGTATACCTAAGCACACACATTTGTGACTAACTTAATTACACACAGATTAGTTTAATATTCATTTAATATATTAAATGAATATTAAACTAATCTGTGTTATGTAACATAATTAATAATAATACTTATTTATTCATTATACTGTGAATAAACGAGTCTTTGGTCTGTAAATGCGATACGATTTAAAAAATATTTTTAGATTTTCCCTTGAGTGAAATTTCACTTTTCTTATATGATAAAAGATAGCTAGCGTTTGTTCCTACATCTACTTTCAAAAGATGTGGCTGTGATGTAGCCTGAGGTCGGATTCTCAAAACAGTTGACAGTAGTTTTATCATAATCTGCCTAGCTCTTTCCCAAATGATGACAGTAGTGTTATATGGGTATCAATATTATTCATACATAAGACCCAAAGATGAAATATAATAGTCCGGCTTAAATTTCATCCCATACATGTCTTAGGGATTATGTCAAGACGATGGGCAGTTGATACCCATCTGTATATACTGGCAACATCTTACTGTGATCAGTAATCTGGTTGATAAGCGCGTTAATTACAATATAATCTCCATGAGATCGTCACTTGTAGTGGTCGGGTTGGGTTATGATACGCAGTGGTAATTAAGGGGTTAATATGTTAATGGGATGCCATTTAAGCCACTCTAATGTACTGCATAACATGCAGTACCGAAACGTGGTCACTGACAGTCGGACTGGTCCACAAATTCAAGATCGCTCAACGGGCTATGCTCGGAGTTCTTTGAAGAATCAGAAATGAAATTATCCGGAAAAAAACCGGATTTACCGACTTGCTTTTAGCTTGCAGAGTAAGCAAACTGAAGTGGCAGTGGGCTGGCTATGTTTTTTGAAGGACCGATGGCTGGTGGACAGATGAGTCCTGGAGTGGAGACTCTATAGGAAGCGTAGCGTGGGACGCCCCCAAGCTAGATGGACCGACGACGTTAAGAAAGTGGCTGAGACAGACTGGACGCGGTAGACGGAGTGTTGTAGCGCAGCCTGAGAGAAGTCTCTGTCAGTGTCAGCAGTGGACTGCAATACGCTGAGGTGATTGATTGTACGCTCGTCATTGAATCATTATCCCCGTGGCCACGAGCTACACGCTCAAGCGACGCAAGACGCGCTTGCGACAGCGATTGCGGGAAAAACAAATGAAAGATGTTGTATAGAGTAAGCCACAATTCATCGCGACGTGACGGAGCGACGGTACTTACTCATTTACTAAGGAAACAAGTGACGCGCGCGCGGGTCACTTGACGCAAGTCACGTCGCATGCCGCATCGCTCGAGGCTGTGAACGGGGCCACGTTACTTTACAATAACTGGACTGACGGACGAGAGGTGGTTATTTCTCTCTCCAATTTTAGCACTATTGTCACCCACTCTTAGGACAGTATTAGTTTAGTTGGAGAGTAAGAAAGACATCGCTAGCATAGTACGGAGCTGTTAGTATTGCACATAATCGAGTTTAAGAACAAATTCGGATTAGTAGAGCATCCTATCTGAAACAAATAATAAAACTACCCGCATATGTCGGTCTCTTTTTAAAACTTGAGGATCCATTAAATTTAAGGCTATAGAGGTATATGGAACAAGGTGTTAAATTCACTCATCCTCCATAGAAAAGGAAGAATCCTCCGACCAGACGTATGTTGTGTCTGGCGGACTACTGCACGACGATCTTTTTTTTTTGACTACGGCATCTCGTAGTTGACCTTGAGAGGTCGTGACTACTTCACCGGACTATCCTGTGGTTGCCTTGAGACCTCCAGACTTGAGAACTCAAAGCCTCCAGCCAGGGCTTATAATTACTTAGTATACTAAGCGACTACACGCTAAGGGCACCCCCTTGTGGGGTACGAGCCTCGGCTTAGGGCGTCGCTAGGGAGAGGGCAGCAAGTTGGGACAGGCTGGATCGATTTTTGATTATTTAATAACGATGGGGTCGGCATTTCCTAATTGACTACTCTGAGAAGAAAAGCCGAAACAAACTCAGATGTCACAGTCGGGAATTTAAATCTACAGGCTCAGCTGCGGCGCGGGCAGGCACTACATCGAGCAAGGGTCGGTGGGGACTGCCCGACGATTGAAGTCGGGATGTTATATATATATAAGCTAGTAGCGCGGTAAACTTTGCTTGCGTGATGCAGGATTTCGTGTAACGTCAGTGTGCCACGTAGTTTGCATGTGGCGATGTATATACCGCCACAAAGCCATAATACTAACGCTGGGAACCTACTGTAATCATTAAATAAATAAACCAGCAGAATATTAATCAATTCTAGATTCTCACAAAGATACAGTAGGTACGAAAAAAGTTTTTCAGCCTGAAAAGTTTTAGAATATTTTTAGCTCACAGTCAGCTAACGAAGCAAACTTTTACCCCAAGTATCGGACGCACCTTGTTTACAACGAACCATCATTATTACTTTGATTGTTCAGAGTTTGACACCGGCTTTGCATTCGTAATATCACAGTGGTAACGGGGTCTCGTGGACCCAAGTTAATTAGGGCAGAATCCCAAGGGTTAAATGTTGCCAGTGTACGTTGCATTATTGATGGGAACGGCTATAAAACACAGAGGTATATTTGACAGTGAAATTTAAACTTTATGCCGAATTTTCAGGGTTGATTTTGGTTTTGAGCGGCGGTATTTTGCGGTTTATTTGTATTTTAGTTGTAAAGTCAGTCGAAATAATAAAGGTGTATATGTAAACTTGCCAAAAATCTACATAATATGGAATATTTATGGGTACGTATTGCAATATCTTAAAATTAAAAGAACTAACGTAAAATAACCTACGTTCAAAATCCCTCAAATCTAAATACCTAATGTTTGTTTCACTTATATTCAAAATACCGAAAGCTTAAAATGTCAAATGGATATGTTACTACTAAGTTCATAAAGCTAAAACTAGAAATTCCTAAGTACAAAGTTCCTTAAATTGGTTCACCTCCCCGTTAATTGACCAAAATGAAAAATACCCGTCTAAGTACCTATGTAAAGTTCAAAATCCAAATAAAAACACAAATATTATAATATAATATAATGGTTACGTTATATAATAATAACTGCAGTTATTCTAACTATTTTCGATATAACTTCGGTTGATCACATGTATTCATAACACATATTGGTCGACTGAACTACTGGTTTAATTACTTAATTAAAATTAAACTAAAATTAATTGCACTAACGAACGATTAATCTAATGGTTTTTTTAAGATATTGGATATTTCAACTATGTATGAAATACCTTATGGACGATTCGCCTACAGCTTATTAATACTGCGCGCTCGTTTTATTTCTAACGACGTCAGGTCGACGGAGCCCCGCTGCGCGAGGCTCCTATTTCTGTCTGCAGGGTTTAAAGGAACCTAACCAAACCAAACCTCGGGTGTATCAATCTACCCTCTTTTACGCTCGCGGAACCTGATCTACTACTTCATACAAATAGCTCGCAAGTGATGCATCATTTTAGGTATTTTGTTCATTTGGTGTAACAAATGTTGGTGTATCAAACTTAAGTGTAATAACTGTTGAAATTTTAAACATTTGATATTTAGTCCAATCAGTATTTTAAACTTAGGTAATTCGTAGGTAGGTGTTAGTTGCTTAGGTATTTAAAAGGGATTTTGAACGTAGGTTATTTTACGTTAGTTCTTTTAATTTTAGATAAGTATAGCAAGACGTACCCATTTTTTCACTAACAAGATGGATTGTATTGTTGTCCGAAACTGAACAAATAAATTAAATCGTATTCAGCATATTTAATAATTTTTCCTACTGAGCTGGCACAATCAAACTAATTTAGGAATTACAAAATAGTTAGAATTTATGCAGACGTTGGTACTTGTTACCCCTTTTCACAGACAGTAGGTGAATTTGTAGACAAATGACTCGTTGAGAAATGCACGCAGACTGGGCTCAATTAACTCGTGAAACGCCTTTTACTAAACGCTCGTTTGTTGTGCGGCCCTCCCGTTAGGTAGCGGATGTGAAGTCTTGAAGCCTTTTCCTTATCGTCGATAACATTCCTGCTATAGACACGTAATATTTTATCACAATAATCTGCTCAGTAGTTAAATGGGGATATGCCTCCGATTTATCATTTTCCACTGACTTGCCTTAAGGCACCGGTCCCTTTTATCTCTGCCCCTTGCCATGAGGCCGAAAGAATCATTATTTTCTCTGAATCCTACCAAGAATTTGATAAGCGGCCCCGAAGGCTTTTGAAAAGTATTGTGCTGAATTCAAAATCGCTTTCCGTGTACCCTCATTTGAAGCCTAAAAATGTTTATTCTGTTAAACATTTTTAATGGTCGCTAAAGCATCGTACTACGGTATGATAAAGAAGGGTTTTGTTAAAACAAGCCTTCATTAAAAATGACCAGTTGGGTATATTATTTGAATTGCGTAGTTTATTTTTGCTATATATTTTCGTTTATCATGGTTGCCTGCACATTTACGACCCTGTTTTCTTAGTACCAAGATGTGAGTTGAAAATGAGACGAAAAAATTGCGATGAATATAAGTATTTTTTTTTTTTGGTTGGTCACTATGAATTGTGCAGACGCCAGCACATCAAGCTACCCGAAACTGTCAGATTTTCCCAATCAACTCTGAACTTTATGCTTTAGCGATAAAGTTGAACACCTATTAGAGAAATTTGACAGATTGTAGTAGCTTGATGTGCTGGCGTCTGTACATAAGAGGAAATACACCCTTTCAGTAAAAACTCAAAAATTTAAGGTGAAAATATTAAAATACCTACGTTTTCACGACTTAAATCCAACTCGCTGGAAAAAGTTACACTGGAGTGAGACCTCTAGGGAGCGATAAAAGTATGTCTGTATGTCCAATTCTCCAGAGATGTCTGCTGCACTTTTATTAATACAACGCCTTTAGCATGCGAGTTTTACGAATTTATTTATTATTTAAATAAACGAAAAAGAGGAGGAAATTGTGGTTTTTCCTGAAAATCGATACCTTTAAAAAGGTATATTGTTTAATGTTAGTGTGTAATTTTAATGGAAGTATATATCAAGAACCTATTTACAAATCTAAAATGTCTGAAATCGCTGAATCGTATAGTTCAAAGTTATTTATAACAGAAACACATGTTTGCCAATAAATCAAAGATAAACACAAACTTTCACACACAATTACTTACAATAAAAAATTCAGAAAAAAACAGAAAGAGAGAAATATTTGCGTTTTAGACTGTTTTCAGTCTAAAACGCAAATATTTTACCAATTGTACAAAGTCTACAGAGATGTGACACCGACCGCACCTCGGAAGCATTATGAAAATATCGAATATATTTCAAACATTCAATTTGACGAAAGTATTCAAAAATATTTATTTATCACCCACTCCTGGGAAATGTTTTGAAGGAGATCCCTCCAACACTTTATAGTTGAAAATCGAAAAAGTTTCACGAATCGGGTCTTACGTCTTCTATATCTACTTGTATCGAGTATTGATATTATAAACTAGCTTCAACCCGCGACTTCATCCGCGTAAAATTTTTTGTTACCCCGACCCACCCCGGCATTGGATCGCATCGCCTGCCCGTGTCATTTTCGCTTACCGTTTACAGACTGTTTTCTTTTTGCTCGGCTCCTATGGCCTTCCACAAGAATTGGGCTATCAAATGCAAAAAGTTTTTTTTTAAATCTTACAGGTAGTTCCAGAATTTATGGCGTCCAAACAAGCAAACTCTTTTCAGCTTTATTACTAGTATAGATTAATGTATCAACCCGCACTGGGCCCACGTGGTAGATTATGGCCCACTCCCTCTCGAAAAGAGGAGCCCTGTGTCCCAGCAGTGCAGCAGTGGGAGCATTATATGCTGATCTTGCTACGTTAAGGCTCCTGCAAACAGGCGCGACGCGCGACACCAATCACGCGCGACACAAAGGCACCGCTCGTTGCGCGACTTGCGGTGCCTTTGTGTCGCACGCGATTTTATCGCGTGTCGCGCCTGTTTGAAGGAGCCTTTTTGCTTATGCTATAAATTAAAGTCGTGTTTCGTGTCTGTTTGTGTGACCATGTTGTTATTCTAAACTACACAACAGATTTTGATGCAGTTTTCACCATCATATTTTAGAGAACTTATTCCGAAAAGTTTATACGTGTGTAACGCTTTGATATTAAACATTATAATAAAGAAATCGATGTTTTGTGAAGCTGTGAAAACCGTGAAAAGCAGGGGCGGGTCGCTAGTACTCAGATTAATTCTAAAATCGTATCGAAACTCTTTTACAAATAACGCATTCAATATTTGAATATTATTGACGACTAGCTTCTGCCAGCGACTTCGTCCGTGTGAAATTTCTTGTTACTCCGACCCACCCCGTCGCATCGCATCGCCTGCCCGCGCTATTACTTCGTTTTTGCTTAGCATTCTTTCTGATTTTTTTCTTTTTGCTCGGCTCCTAAAGGCTCAAAGCGTGACTTTAATTTATTAGATTATTAGCCTATAGCATACCTCAAGAATTGGGCTATCAAATGCAAAAAGAATTTTTCAAATCCGACTGGTAGTTCTAGAGATTAGCGCGTTCAACCAAACAAACAAACTCGTCAGCTTTATAATATTAGTATAGATTGCGTATTTAAAGAGAATCGTTGAAAGAGTTTTTAATTGATTCACTAACGAATTGTAGGTATTCAAAAACATTCTCTAACAAAGTTAATATTTAATTAAATCTTTACAGTTCGTATAAATATTTTATTTACAGTATATTTTGAAATTCGGTGGCAAATAAAATTGAAAAGACTTTTACAATTTAAAAAAAAACATGTATGGTCACATTATTGTGTGCAAGCGTAAATTTAATATTTAACTAAATCTTTACAGTTCGTATAAATATTTTATTTACTGTATATTTTGAAATTCCGTGGCAAATAAAATTGAAAAGGCTTTTGCAATCAAAAAAAAAAAAACATGTATGGTCACATTATTGTGTGCAAGCGTAAATATAATAGTAATATCCACGAATTATGTGTGTGTTATCTATCTACTTACACACGAACACTTTCCCAGACTTTCTCATTAACTAACAGGCATAGATCAAGGATCACATGTATACAGACAAATGTGCAATATCATAATATTAACGTTCATTAACATACGCTAAATATTAAGTACTGAGAGAGCATAATCCCGCACAGTGTTCCCAAAACGAAACTTGCCCATTCAGGACCGTGCCCATACGAGGCCATGCCCAACACAACAACGAATTTGCAATTTTTGCAATGAAAATGCAATGACTGCGTACAAATAATATATTAATGTGAAAACGTAATTAAAACCATGAACTGTTTATTTTATTTGCTTTTGTTTGTTCTGATATCGTTTTATCAGCTTGAGTGTTGGTTTTGTACACTGACTTTGTATAAGTTAATTTATTGCATGTAAGGTAGCAACCCCTGCAAACGTTATCGATCTGATAACGTTTGCAGAGCCAATTTGGCCAGAGATCGCACAAGACATAGGTTTGGAAGGAAAAAGGGGAGGTCTTTGTCACCAGTGGAACACAATATAGGCTAACGAAAAAAAAAGGTACCAATCCGCACTGCGACCGCGTTTCGGATTATGGCCCATCACTCCTTCTCACAGCAAGGCCTGTATCCTAGAAAGGGCAGATTATGCTATGTAAGACACTGTAAAGGTTGTCTGCAAAAGTGGATCTTATGTTGTGCAGCCTGGCAGAAAAATAACTCTGGTTGCATTTGAACATTCAAGCGAATATAGAACGAGATTTCAAAATATTCTACAAGATTTTTTGTTTCGAAAAAGAGTGATAGAATAGGCGCGTTGATGTAAATACGCTCGCTTGAAGTACTTAAACGTAATAAGTATAACGTATCATTCAAACGACCCCAGACTATATTTAGTACAGTACTTCGAATGATAAAGTGATAGCTAACAGGGATGAAAGCGAGTACCTACGGAACCCTAAAATGGAAGAAGATGTTGTCTGTTTCTGTACCTAACAGTGTTAATATGTGTCACTACTCTGAGTATTTCACTTTTCCCTATGTGGGCTAAGGTGAGTTCTCAACGAACATTGTAATCAATTTACTTGCTACATTTAGTTATCTCCCAGCGATTCGGTCTCGGCATGAATTGGGACAAGACAAAAGTCATGTACAATTCGCACATCTTGGCACGTCAAATCACATCGAAGGGTCGCTTCTCAAAGTTGTAAAGGTTGATGTCTACCTAGGGCAAGTCATCCAGCTCGGTAGACACAACATTGAGAAAGAAGCCGACAGAATCCAGTTGGGTTGGGCAGCATTTGGAAAACTTTGTCAAGTCTTCTCGACGCCTGTTCCGTAATGTTTGAAGACTAAGCTCTTCAACCAGTGCATCCTGCCCGTCAGGCTGGTCCACAAATTCAAGGTAGCGCGCTACGGAGCGAGCTATGCTCGGAGCCTCTTTGAAGGACAAAATCAGCTATGAATTTATCCGGAAAAGAATAGAATAGAATAGAATACTCTGTATTATGTACACCATATAAAGTACAAACATAAATATAGAAACTGTGCAAAGGGAGGAAGGGGAAGGGAGGGAAGGGAGGGGGAAGGAACCGGATTTACCGACATAGATTGCAGAGTAAGCAAACTGAAGTGGCAGTGGGCTGGCCATATTTGTCTAATGACCGATGGCCGGTGGAGCAGATGAGTCCTGGTGGCCTACTAGGATCTAATTAAAAACGATTCAAAAGCAAGACATTTCAGTTTAGGTTCCTAAACTGCATCGCTTCAAAGTCGTATCATGACGTCCAATACGCTCAACGGCATTTGGATCGTTAAAATTGAATAAAACATCGCAATTTGTGGCTGAACCGCGTTTGAAACGTTTTTGGAGAAAAAGAGACAACGCTATCATTATCAAATACGTTTTTTTCGCGCACATTTTAGTGTCAGACACGTTCAGAAGCAAGTAACATTTAATTTCTTCTTATCTCAGTAAGTATCATTTTAAAGTAAAAAAGAGACTAAACAGTTGTTTTTAATATTCCACGTTAATACGGTAACTATTGTTAAAATAATTCTTGGTCAAAGTAGATATTTATTTACCTTTTCCTATAAATTATTATACGGTTTTTTTTTTTTATTTCGACGTAATAAAACAAATTATGTTTCCGTTTCGAACGTACCAAGAAAAACAAATGCGGTTAAAAAAGGCATGTTAAATAGGTATTTTAGACTTTAAAATATTGGTTGTGGCGCAGTCTGGGAGAGGCCATCCAGGAGATCCAGCAGTGAACTGCGATGCGACTACGTAACTTGTACCCGTCTTCTACCCCATAAGAAATAACGAGCGTGCTAGATTCTCTTCAATAGTACGTACGACATACGTGAAGTACGCCAAGAAGTGCACTGTATGAATGAAATTTTCTTAAGATGCACTCGTGCAACGGAAATTATTCTCATATAGATTTCACACGGTAGTATTTGTACCTTATACGTATTCCAGTTACGGAGGGGCTCGTGGCTAAATATTTCCAGCCACACAGGTCGATATTCAAGGTTAAGCAAGTTAAGTTTGCTGAGGTTCGTCCGTGGATCATCCATTATACGAGTATATAGAGACCCCTCCATGCCTCGGAAAGAACGCTAAGTAGACCTTTGACAGTTGTTAAAGGTCAAAAGGTCGAGTCTGAGAACCAGTCCTGGTATCAGTACCCAGTAACTGGGTTTTGCAGGTTAGATATGCAGTCACTCCATGTAAAATACTGGTATTCAGCTGCATCCGGTTAGACTGGAAGCCTACCCCAACATACTTAGTTGGGAAAAGGCTAGGCAGATGATGACGTATTCCAATTACGTCCTAGAATATACGACTAAAATAAATAAAATGGAGTCTAAAAATATTCAAAAACGCTTTCGGCGCACTTCATATTGACATCGCTTTACTTGTTTTAACTAATCAACATTTTTACAGGCAATTCCGGCCGCCCAGGATTTGTGTTGCGGTATGTGGAGGGTTACGTAAATTAGTTTTTTTTTTAAATAAAACACCGTCAGTTGAGTGTAACCATACTCAGCGTTTAAAAATGCTGGCTTCATTTTCTGAAATTAAAATGCGTACCTTAGTCTACGACAACTGAACGTGGAACTGTTCATGTGGAAAAATGTAAAATTGTTTCAAATCGCGATAATTTCTTTAATATGGGCGTTTTAGTTGAAGCAATTATAGAGCAAAAAAGAAGATATTTTTAACAACATTTACTCAGACACCGTAAAATGGACAAAGGAAAATGGAATAAACCGTTTGGTAAAGTGAAATTTCCATTTGAAACGTCTGTAGCGACAACGGCATTTAAACGAACTTAATTTGCGGGAATTTGCGATGTAAATAAAGAATTGTTTAATGACCTAGAGTCCATTTGGACATTTAAAAAAAAGAGGGAATAAATGCGCATTTTGGAGTTGCCATTATGACGAAGACACTTTAATAGAGAGAGAGGGCTTTGTTTCGTCCGTCTCATTAGTATTTCAAAACTCTTTAATTTGCGTGATTTTGGTCCATTTAGTTTGGATTTTTTGATCTTGAAGAGTTTTTTTTTTTGGCAAAAATATCTAAAGAAGCTAGTATCAAACAAAAACGTTGGGTTGAAAAACTAATTAATTTAGTATAATATTAAACTGAATGAAGCACAGCTGAAAGTGACAATTATAAAATACTAATCAACTAACCTGATTTATTCTAGTATAAATTATATATCCAAGTTATTAAAGAAAAAAAATGTTTTGAATTAACATTTAACATTTTCCTTCTGAGTTTATCTGAGCCATTACATACATCAGTGAATAAATAACATTGTGAGGAAACGTGGACTTATCTAAACTAATAATTATCTATATCTATGTGCTATATCTGTTACCTATAATATTGTGGTAAGTATAGTAATTTTATTTTAGGTGCATCGTCTTCACATATTATTATTATATAATTAATGTATGCAAAATATTTTAAAAGAGTAACGGTGGAGTTTCTTGCCCATTCTACTCCATACGAAAACTACCTTTTGGAATGGGCGACTACAATCAATTCTTTTTTGTTGTAATTTTTGACGTTCAAAAGTGCCTTTTATGTGCCTATTTGAAATAAATGCTTTGACTTTGATTTTGACTTTATGAGGAAACTTGGACTTATCTGAACAACTAATAATCTGTACTAATAATAAATCCAAAGAGTTTGTTTGTTTGTTTGTATGAAAAAAGTCTATAGGCATTTTAACATTACCCGAAGACCCTTAGAGACCATGCAAAAGAAAAAAAAACAACAAAGAACGCTGAGCGAAAACGAAGTACCTAATAATGCGGGCAGGCTATGTAATGCGACGGGGTGGGTTGCGTGAACAAGAAATTTCACGCGAACGTAGTCGCGGGCAGAAGCTGGTAGTAAATATAAATCTGAAATCGTCAACCTGTCTTGTGTACAGTACCCGGCGATAAATATTGCACATCGACCTTTACCTTTTTTTTGTATTTTATACAAAGAATAAAAATAATTATTAAAAGAAGCAAATCATAATTGTTTTAACAGCTCCTAATAGATACCGGACTGTTTGTATTTCGTGCGACAGAGATAACGCTCTACGAAGCCGAAATTAGCCGATTGTCTCTTTCCAAAGGTCGATGTGCAATATTTATCGCCGGGTACTGTAAACGTGGTGATCAATGCTCGTGTCTTCCCAGTATGAGTAGATGCCTTTGGCCTACTGTGGGACAGTAATAGGCTGATATAATATATATTGCATCATTACGCGACTAGAAATTGTAGCAACACTTCACTTTAATGCCACTTTGCATAGTTTCTCAGCTAACTTAAACAAATTTAATTTCACGTTAACTCTCTTTACAAGACATTTGAATTGTAAAGCGTTGCAACGAAATTGTTTATGTGATTCCTGAGTAGCTGTGTGAATGATTAAATTCTACGGGATTTTACGGGAGCAGATTTTGCAGTTTTTCCCCTTTCTATCTTGTTTTTATTTACGAAGTTTAGCATTCGGTGTTTAACATTCGATGTTTAACTTTGTGTTCTTAAAAAGTACAGAACTTCAGTAATTTATCATTAACAAAAACAACGAGGAATGGTACCATTGACACGAAAAGAAAAAGTAATTGATAGATTTATTTTTATTTTTCTGCCGAGCCTTTAACCAACTATGTTGGGGTCAGCTTCCAGTGCAACTGGGTGCAGCTGAGTACCACTATTTACATGGAATGACTGCTCATCTGACCTCCAGAAGCTAGTTACAGGATAATACGAAACCTCTGGTAGAGTAGTTGTCAGATTTTCATACTTCTGACGCCCCGTAACAACTGTCAAAGCAAAGATCCACGAATGACAGCCTAGATCAACGGCTTAACGTGCTTTCCGAGGCACAGAAGGGTCTCGGTATAAAAAGATGGTCACCCATCCACAGACCATCCGCGGCAAGCGTAGCTTACCTGATCGATCGACCCGTGCGTCTATTATTTTAGCCATAAGCGACCATCAATGGTATTATTACACAAAAATAATAAATAACATGGACAATCAAGATTATTAATTAGGAAGTCAACTTTAAAGCATAATATTTCCACGTAATTGGGTTTCATGTTTGACTTAAGAATAAGATCCTTGAACAGTGTTTCGTAGAATGAACATCAAGCGTTTATTTAGATTTCTTTTACAAATTACAATTTGATGGCTCGCTTACTTTGATTTAATGTTATTAGGTATAGTTAGTTAGTTACCTTATCAATCGTCCTTCACCGAGATTCGATTGCGTTCACGTCGCCTTTGCTGTGACTTTAATCTTTCGCTACGCTTATGTATGCAAGTGAATGTTAGGTGTGGCAAAAGAAGCATGAAAGTAAAATAAATGTTGTGGAATTGCGTTCCTTGTAGAGAAATGAAGTGATAAGACAATGGTGCGGTTTAAAAGAAAATGTATGGACAATATTTTTAAAGAGTATGCTTAGATGGTTTGGTCATGTTGAGAGGACAAATGAAATTTTGGGATGCATGAAGAAGCCTCCTCGTGTAGCGCAGTTTGTTCCGCCAGTTACTCAACTGAACCGAGCGCTCGGCGCATCCTGGGTAATCACACCCAACACCTTATTTGACCGGCCAATTCTTACCTTGCGGTGGCAGGGCTAATGCCCGATGGTTTGCCACCACCCTCTCGCCGGAGTCCGGCGGCGTCAAGCAGCCTGCTGTGTTTCGTCGATGCGTGGGAGTTCCAGTGCCTTAGGCATCTTTTGGGCACGCTCGTTCCACCATAGACCTCATCCATCGCTTTCCGTCAGGCGTGATCGAGGTCAAGAGCGAACCCATTCAGCAATAAAAAAAAAATTATAATGCTACTAACAAAAAGTATTTACAATGCGTGCCACGAAAGATGAGACTTGACACACCACGTGGTTTGACATGCGCAGTACAGTGCGTGCCACGTAAGAAGAGATTTGACCCCGCCTCCCCCGCTCTTTCCGCCGCCCCTATGACGTCCGGTCCCGTCCCGCACTCAGACCTCATACCGCTAAAGATACCTAAGGCGTGAGTTTATTTATGTATATAATCTTTCGCGACCTTGTTTAGATTCAACTACTTACTATAATTACTCATCATCTGCCTAGCCTTTTCCCAACTACGTTGGGGTCGGCTTCCAGTTTAACCGGATGCAGCTGAATACCAGTATTTTACATGGAGCGACTGCCTATCTGACCTCCATAACCCAGTTACTGGGTAACACGATACCCCTTGGTAAGACTGGTTGTCAGACTTTCGGGATTCTGACTACCCGTAACGACTGTCAAAGATCCACGAATGACAGACGGAACCAACAGCTTAACGTGCTTTCCGTGGCACGGAGGGGTCTCTGTATGTAAACATGTTCACCCATCCACAGACCAACCGCGGCAAGCATAGCTTAAGCTGATCGATCGACCTGTGCGGCTGTTATTATTTAGCCACGGGCCCCTCATACGTATTATTACTAAATGGGGATCATAATTATTATTATGTTCTACATTATTAAATGCCAGTTCAATACCTACCAACTATGTAATACATTTCCTCCGAAGTACCGTGAAGGCTATTTTTAGTTAGACTCCTATTAGTCTTGGATCCGATATGAATTGAGCTAAGCAGCTTTATTTTATCTTACCATCTCCGCTTCATACATACTTAGTTACTATATTTGGATGTAAAAGTGTCCATGGAGTTTCTTGCCCGTTTTTCTCCACAGGTACCTACGAGTATCTCCTACGCTTTGGAATGGGCAACTAGCTTCATCATTCTGACTGACCGGCCCCTTGACAATTCAAAAGTGCCTGTAATTTGTTTATTTGAAATAAATGCTCTGAGTTTGAGTTTATTCGTAGAAAAACTCCCATTTGTTGTAAAGATTGAATTGTGCAATTTTGGAACACGTGTTTTGTAAATGATCGTATTATTTTAAAAGCATTATTAGGATTGAATTAAAGTACATGGCACTTTGCGTAAATTATCTAAGGGAGGAAGCAGACGAATTCATACATTTTGTGGAAAGGAATTAGACTTACATCGAGGTGCCGATGTGTTGATGTTGACTCGCAAGATTATGGGAAAAGTATGCATTTATGGTAAGAGTTTCTTCCTTATTGATGTCGCTGTTTTCGTCTCGAATTTTCGTGGAATATCTTCCAATTATCATGAAATCTTTACTAATCTGGATCAATATCTGGGGTTAAGTCTTTTTGATTTAGATTTTGATTTCGAAAAATACGTTATGATGATAGACAATACTGTTGTCGAAGGCAGGTATACGATATACGTGTCCCGTTAACACAGTTTTTGCACTGTGCCCTTAATACAGAGAATTATTATAATAATTAATTATGAAATTATATACCCAATAATTCTACTTTAGAAATTTGAAATTTGATTGTCCCCAACATGAATCGTTTGAGAAATATCGACCATAAACGTTGGTCCCTCCATATTTACGATTCAACCAGTAGGTACCTACAAGAAAGTTTTGAAATGTAATAGAACGTATTTCAAGAATGCGGTAAAAGAAAACCACACACAAGAATATACAGTATCGGTTCGTTATCATAACAGACAAGTTGTTGAAGTATCCTCAAGAAATAGGTCACTATGGTACCTGGAGGCAATAAGTACTACCTACTTACACGAGATACTTATGTAACACTGCAGTCTTCACCAAATAGTGCTGATGTATTATTTTCATCTCAACCCATCTTTTTGGCAAAGGCCAGTATTTTCTAAAGGATAATGGAAAATAATTTACTGATCAAAAAAAAAAATATCTACCTTCAAATGATGTTTGATTTTTAGGGTTCCGTGCCTCAAAAGGAAAACACGGAACCCTTATAGGATCAGATGAAAGAGCTTACTGTGAGGATCTCAAATATATTTTTTTCATAATTTTAAATTAATTTTATTAAAGTTATTTAAGAAAATAGACCATTCTGCCGCCTTATCTCCGAAACTCCTGAGCTTAAAATTTTGAAAAAAAAAATACAAAAAATAGTTTTATACCTATAGATTACAGGAAAACCTATACGAAGTCTGTGGTCTTAAAACAACATGGTAAATCTCTCAATATTGAGCGTACAAACTTACATTTTCAATTGGAATGTATGGAGAACATCTTTTCAACTACAATGTTAAGTTTGTTCTTGGGATAAATTCATTTCAACTACGGAACCCTTCATTTTGCGTGGTCCGACACGCACGTGGCCTGATTTTTTTTTAAATGACCCTCTTTTTACCGTTCGGGCCTTTTCTCACCGTTGTTGGTCGCAGTAATGTAGCTAAGGAACCACGATCAAATGGGTTAAGTTAGGTTAGAAACCAGCCCGCAGAAAAGGAATTATTTGAAGTTAAAAAAAATAGGCGCATTCATTATGTTAGAGCGTTCAATAATATTTTTTGTAAGAAAAATGGGAATTAGTTGAGGTTAGATAAAATACATGCCATTGGCAATCGCAATATAGTCATTCGCCTGACTGATGAGCTCATAATTTACCCCCTGTTCCTGAGGTTTCTTAACCGGAGTTTATGTATTCAGTAGTGCTATTGGCTACATAGGTAATTAGTTTGTTTCTGAACACTCAATTAAGGAAGAAATTTTGGTTAATTTGAAAACTTTGTCGAATGAATAAATTGGGAGTTTCTCAATGCAGGCCCAGAAGAAAATGGTGGGATAAGCAGGACTCATTTAATAAAAATTGGTCCTTGGAGCTCTGAACAGAGAGAGGTGGAAATAGAATAGAAAGGTCTGTACCCAGCAGTGTGACGTTAATGGCTATAAATATTCTTTTATGTTATATCATATTATATTATATAGTATTTTATATTATTAACATTAATTATATAATATAACAAATCAGAGCATTAGTTTGAGTTTCAAAAAAGTCAACGCAAACCCGAAATAAAGTAAAATCGCAAACCTGAACCAAAAATTACAATCCTTATCATAAAAAACTGTAAGAATTTCAAGTTTAAATATAAAACCAACCGCAAACTGAACGTGTTCGCTTGCCGAAGACTTAAACTCACGACCTTCGCAACACGACAGGTATTCCAGTAATCTAGACAAACGTTTATCGAAACTCGTCTATTTTCATTCCTTGGTGTTGATTCCATGGAGCCTGAAAAGGAGCGATATTCTACTTTAATTGTCTTGTGAAACTCACTGACTAGATCCTTTGTCGCTAATCATTGTCTAATGAACAAAAGTAATAGTTATTGCCAGCGGTTTCGCACGCAAAAACGTACTCTATGTGATAACTCAGGTTATAAACAATCTGTGTGCCAATCCAAATCTGTTCAGTCGTTTTTGCGTGATCGACACTACACACAATATTTATTAGTAGGATATTCAAAAGAAAAGATGTAAAAGTTTAGAAAAACCGATTTTTTAATCGTGATAAGATATTGATACCTTAACACATCTGTGAAGTTCCACTAATTCATTTTTAGCCCTGATTAAATTTTGTATCAAATAGGATTAGATTGTCTAAATAAAATGTTAGGCGCATTGAAGGGTTTCCACGCAAGACAAAGATCTGGCATGAGAAGTTGGTTCTTTTAACCGACTTCAAAAAAGGAGGTTCTGTATTCTTTCATTCTAATATACTATACACATACACACGCCTTCAGGTAGGCAGAACCTACAGAACACCACCTGCTACGATCTTTACATACCTCTTTTGCTTTGTTTACGTTCATACATCTGGTCATACATGCGCGCCGGTTGCGGGTACTATGCACGTGACCTTTCTGAAGTACATCACCAATAACAACACACAACAACAACAAACACAACACAAATACAACAATTAACAACAATATCAAACATCATTATCATAAACATCAAACATCATCATCATTATCTTTATCACCTAACATCTTGCATTCCATGTGTATGTATACCTACTTATATTTTGGACAAATAAGTGTTCTATCTAATAAGGTCAATAAAAACCCTTCTAGAGCGTGAGGGGCCCGTGGCTAAATAATAACAACCGCACAGGTCGATTCATCAGGTTAAGCTACGCTTGCCGCGGTTGGTCTATGGATGGGTAACCATATTTACATACCGAGACCCCTCCCGTGCCTCGGAAAGCACATTAAGCCGTTGGTCCCGGCTGTCATTCGTGGATTTTTGACAGTCGTTACGGGTAGTCAGAAGCCCGAAAGTCTGACAACCAGTCTTACCAAGGGGTATCGTATTAACCAGTTAGTCTGTGGATGGGTGACCATCTTTACATACCGAGACCCTTCCGTGCCTCGGAAAGCACGGCTGTCAGTCGCGGAACCTTGACAGTCGTTACAGTCAGAAGCCCGAAAGTCTGATAACCAGTCTTACCAAGGGGTTATCGTATTACCCAGTAACGGGGTTATGGAAGTCAGGTAGGCAGTCGCTCCATGTAAAATAATGGTATTCAGCTGCATCCGGTTAGACTGGAAGCTGACCCCAACATAGTTGGGCAAAGGCTAGGCAGATGATGATGCCCCTTTAGAGCGTCCCCATCCCGGCTTTTCCACTCGAATTTGACTTTTGCTAATCCTAATAATAGCTAAGTATCTGAACTGTCTGATGATGATGATGATCTGAACTGTCACCACGAATGTATCTCAATATGGGAGATGGAGACCCGAGTGGTATATCGTAAATTAAGTGAGACCTATGTTCAGCAGTTAACGGTGAGGTATTTCTTGAGTAAAATCTGACAACAAAATGCTCTCATACCATCTCCATTGTTACTAAGCGCCCGGTATACTCGCTTTCATAGATATAAAATACGCGTAGTTGCATTGAACGTAAGCTCTTTAGAAGATTTTACGCGTTTCCACCCACCATTTGCACAACGATTGAATACTAAATTACCGCCACCAAAATATGGTATCGTCGTAAAATATATGTTTACCCTTTCGGAGTAAAACGTTTTGATAAAGTTGGTCTCGCTGTGTTCATCTTTTTTGTACTACATAGCTAGATACATACATATGTATATCAGTACGTAGTTTTGTGTTGCTTTTATGATGATTAGAGTATGTATATATTTTGATTTGCTTTAGTGGTTTTTTGTTGAAGGTGGAATGCCTTTTAGAAATGTTTATCTATCTATACAAGATAGATAAACATTTCTAAAAGGTTGTGTGAGATGGGTCTGAGTTGTAGAAGTTTAGTGTTATCTATTGAAAACTATTCTTTGGTTAAAAACCAACACATTTGCTATACCAAAAGGATTGCAGTTGTAGAGACAAGGGTTAAATTTTAATATCTCATGTGCTTGCCACACCGATACCCGTATCTGCCCAGGCTGAGGAAGTACTCCCTACCATTCATGGCCGCCTCTCGAAACAGGTTATGCGACTAACTAAACAGCATCCACGTACAGTTACAGCAGTTTTAACTGGCCATGGATCATTTAATAAACACCTCTTTGTCATAGGAGTTACAGACAGTAGACAGTCCGCTGTGCAGGGCCTGTATGGGGGACGACAAGACATCAGCACATGTGCTTCTGAATGGTCCGGTGGTCGCCACGTATAGAGCGAAGTAGGTACTTTGGTATCCTAGGTACCCTCCGTGAGATTTTCAGTAACACCAAACCGTTGCTGGCCTTCCTTGAGAAGCTGGGGTGGATCGAACAATCGATTTACCAGCCGTACGCAAAAGACACGCATTGACGTCGAGTTGCGCATACCAGCCCATATTACCTAATACCTATCGACCCTTATATATACATACCTAAACTCTGGCCTTCTTCCCAGGGCGTAGGTAGAAACTATGGAAGTACGCCACCTGGTACGATCCTTACATTTTGCTTATTTTACGTTCATACATCTGGCCACACACGCATGCCAGTTGCGATTACCTACTACACATCTGACCTTTCTAAAGAATACCCAATAAGGTCACTATATAAAGCTACATCCGTGCTAGTAGACATAATCAGGATGCTAACACATCCTACCTAACCGCGGTAAGGGTAACCTATCAATAAATTGTAATTTAAATATACGTAGGAGATCACGGGTTTAGACCTTTAATACCTAAATATGGAGACAATAATAATGCCTCTAATTTTGCTTCACATTCCACGTATCGCATCATACGTGATTTGGAGGAGCTGTTGATTGGCAATTATTTAATTGGCAACACCCAGAATGCCAATCCTCGTAATTGAAAACATTAAAAATATAGCAATATAAATATATCTATGGAGTCCGTTTCACGAAAGAAGTCCCGCGGCAATAAGTGGAACTAATAATTATTGTATAGTTAGAAACATTCCTACACCACCTTCCTACCTCAGACACTTTTCTCTATTTAAGATTGTTCATTTTATTAACCAGTGTCTCTACTAAGATGTCGAGATAGATAAATCAATCAATATTTAGGATTCCGTCGCACGACAGTGGCGCCGTTTCTACGAGACTTCTTTCGTGAAACAGACTTTACTCAAATCTCATCTCATCGATCGCCAGTGTCACAAACTTGTCAAAAATGTAAGTAAATTCTCACTAGATTTTGACCAAGAAACAATCTAGATATAATTATGTCAACTAGTTTATTATTTTTCCAAAGTCATGCCTTTCTAGATAACACCTTATGTTTTGCTTAGTTCTCATTCTATGGGAGTCATTTTGCAACCCCATTCTTTAGTAAAAACCTCTCTTTAACCTTAATAAAGGTGCCAAAAAAGCCGTCAGACTTTATTAAACGTAAGTGATATAATGGAAGTCGTTATCGGCACGCGCCCGGTTCACTGCACCATATGCACCCAAGAGCCTGTGTTAGGGCCCGCATAACTTTAAAACTTTTGCCTTTGTTCATTTACTTTCATTCGGTGTTCGGGTGAATTCATTGCTTTTGAATTTAATATGTTGAATTTAAATAAAATCTATTGTTTGATATTTTAATATTATTTACACGTGTAAAATTAAGACATTGGGTCTACCAAATCAAAATCAAAGGTCATTATTCAAATTAAGCTGAGAACAAGCACTTTTCAAACGTCAAAATTATATAAGACAGTCCCCGGAAACGTCCGCCCTTTACCACTTCCTAGTGCTTCAGCTGGGAAGAAGTGGCGCAACAAACGGCCCAGCAAAACAGCTGTCTATAAAAATAAAAAAAAATTCGGGTAGGTTGATGTGCTGGCCTCTGTACATCAACAAAACAATATCTTTCAGATAACGTACTTATAACGGAATCGTTTTGCGTGTTTATATTTTTAAAAATAAATAAAAATTAATTTAATTTATTTAATTTATTTAGATAAATTAAATTAAATTTATTTTAAAGCCAGCCCATGGGTCAACCCAAGGGCTGGCTTTTACCTTGGCCAGAGGCTAAGCACCGCCATACAACGTGGTAATGCCGCCAGTCTCTTGGGTACATTACCAGTCGACAGCGATGCGGATGAAATTTTTTGACGCAATTTTTTAGTTTCTGTATAGTTTTAGTTAAGTTAGAATTTATTTTTGTTATTTTTGGTTTTTATGTCTGTATATAATGTCAACTAGAATAAATAAAGAAATTTTTACTCTTTGTTACAAATTCGCTGTCTCTTAATTTAGAAAAACTTGTTTTTTTTTTTAAACGTTGCCCCACACTAAGAATTACTCTTGTACCGTGGGTGCGTTTACAAACATTTAAATTCACATAAACAAACAGCCAAACCCGGAACAATTACCTGTAGCCAATACAAATATTTGTTCCGTGTGGGAATCGAACCCGCGACACGCAGTGCAGCAGTCGATCGCTTAGCCACTGCGCCAACCGTGTCGTCAAAATTCTATATAATAGTAGGTATGCAAAGTAACTAACATTATGACAGACACAAAACATTAAATAAAATTATTTTCTATATGTCAGCTAGCCACAATACACCAACAAATACAATGAAAATCTAATTATAGTTATGAAAAACAATACAATGTGGCAAAATATCTACAGGCACTGTACAAGACTGGAGAAACAAAGCCAATGGAAATTTACAGCCAGGTATACAGACTAGCTGAAGAGACAGCTGGATATTGTGATACAATTTAAACGCGCCGTGGACAGTGTGGACACTGTCTGTGTACAACTCGGCCAGGACTTGGACACGCAACAGAACTTGTCCCTTCTACCAAGTTCAACTCATAACTTTTGCTTGTGTCATAGCAGTGTAGGTACTGCACAGATTATAATCTGCGTGGTTTGTGGCATGAAACCTTTTTGGTAATAATAAGATAATGGCATAACATTACAAGATAAAAGCAAATACGAATTGAGAATATAAGGCGTCGGATTTGACTGACAAGCGAAATGACAAGGAAAAACAATAAACACGTATAACGATTCCGTTATAAATATGTTATCGGAAAGATATTGTTTTGTTTATGTACCTCTCCTACAGTACAGCCGGTCTATTCTGTAAAAATCTCACCGTGACTGCTAAGGTGAAGTGAGCTTGAAGTGCGGAGCAGCAGTGCTTATTCTGTAAAATTCTCACCATGAAAACTTAGGTGAAATGAGCTGTCAATAGTGACAATCCCTAGCATATGGTTGAATGACAGCTGACTTTACCATAGTTTCCACGGTGAGATTTTTACAGAATCGATCGGCTGTCATTCCATCCGATGGGGATTGACACTATTGGCAGGTTCCCTTAAAGCTCACTTCGCCTGAGTTCTCACTGTGAGATTTTTACAGGATACATCGGCTGTAATGTTAATGTTTCAATAGTAGTGATAATTCCTCGAAATACAAATTTTAAATAGGTACCGAAACTGTCATTATCAGAAAATATGTTATTGTTTCTCCAATAGATGTTTGGTGGCACTGGGTTTTTTTTTTTTGTACTTACTTGATGTTGAATCCTTGGCCTAAGTCGCAAAGTATCAAAATTGTATGAATGTTAGTTTAAAGCTTAAACATTGATGAGCTGGACTCCTTTAATAAAGGTTGGTCCTTGGCAGCTATTTACAGAGAGAAGTAGAAAGAGAGTAGGAAGGGTTTTTGCCCAGCAGTGAGACGGGTCATAATGGCTAATAAAAAAATTGTTCAAAGGAGATATCTTTTAGATGTATCTAAGCACCTGCGTACGCATAACCCCAAAAGCCGGAATGTAAACAAAGAATAGAGTTGTGACGTAAATCAGTTCCACTAAGCTGTTTATCTGACATTTTGCAAGTTGGAATAGTTTACTCAGTTGCTGACAAGGATTAATCAATAACAGTCCTTCGGTTTTACGCAACAAATCAAGGAAGAGATTAATAGGAGTTACAAGTTATAATAGGAAACTAAGTAGGTATTATAATGTTCACAAAAGCAATTAGTCTAATGGAAATATAACTTGTTTTGTAAGTCTTCTTGTGTATGCCTTTACTTATTGAGAACAACTACGAAGACCTCTATGTCAGGAATAGAGATACAAAATATGTAACTATAAAATCCAAAAAGAAATGAAATGGTCTATTATCATTTTCGGCAAAGAATTTGAAACGATATTTAACCAGGGGAACAATTCTCGTAATTTTAAGAAAGTTCAGTCTCGATTTCAGTTTCAATCCGTCAAAATGAATACCTCTAATTTCTCTACATTTCTGAAAAGTCTTTGACATTCATTGTCGTTAAGATGAGATTGCAACTAGATAGATTTTGAACGTTTTTATTACGGGAATTGGCCTTCAGAAGTTAAACAGCAGAATTCAGAATCATTAATTGCATCAGTCTATTAATAAGCCATTGACCAGCAAAGGATTCCTAGCCTACAGTTCCATCATCATTAATAAGCTATTGACCAGTAAGGGATTCCTAGCCTACAGTTCCATCATCATTAATAAGCTATTGACCAGCAAGGGGTTCCTAGCCTACAGTTCCATCATCATTAATAAGCTATTGACTAGCAAGGGGTTCCTAGCCTACAGTTCCAACATCATTAATAAGCTATTGACCAGCAAGGGATTCCTAGCCTACAGTTCCATCATCATTAATAAGCTATTGACCAGCAAGGGGTTCCTAGCCTACAGTTCCATCATCATTAATAAGCTATTGACCAGTAAGGGATTCATAGCCTACAGTTCCATCATCATTAATAAGCTATTGACCAGTAAGGGATTCCTAGCCTACAGTTCCATCATTATTAATAAGCTATTGACCAACAAGGGATTCCTAGTCTACAGCTCCATCATCATTAATAAGCTATTGACCAGCAAGGGGTTCCTAGCCTACAGTTCCATCATCATTAATAAGCTATTGACCAGTAAGGGATTCTTAACCTACAGTTCCATCATCATTAATAAGCTATTGACCAGCTAGGGGTTCCTAGCCTACAGTTCCATCATCATTAATAAGCTATTGACCAGCAAGGGATTCCTAGCAGCAGACTCCTTATCAGCATACTTATGGAAGTGATTAACAGGTGCCAGGTCCATTATAAGTTCCAAATCGCTTGATCACATTTAAAGAAAGATGATCATAGCTGGTTTTTTGGTTTTATCTCTGAATAAAAAAGAGACCTTTACGCTTTTGGGTGAGAATATTACAGACTAACATTAACAGTAGGTACTAGGTGAAACTAGGTGAAACTTCAAACAGCGGTAATGAAGTATTTTCGTCTGGCACTAAGGAAAGTTTAATCCGTTCCAAAGAAGAACACCAGACATACTTTAAACTTAATCAAATGTAATTTCTCTTGCGTCTTCAACAACCGTACCCCGCGATCCTCAGTTGTTTTCACTCTTAATACCAAGAATGTAATAAACAGCGTTGGTAAGCTTTAAAAACAGCGCACGTGGCTGCATAACACAGAATAGGTAGGTATAGAAGGCTGAGGCTGATACCATACAACAAGCGAAAGCGCACGCACACATAGACATGCGTCTACGTACAGCGAATGCAAGGAGCAAGAGTACTCGCGACTGGCATTTAATTTCGAGATCGCCGTACTTATGCATCTAAACTGCGTTCGCAATTTCGTTTCTAAACATGTAAGCAAACGTGTTTTTGGAGAAACAACTTTAATGTCCACGCATAAAGTTCAGTTTGCTGTTATAGTATCATTGTCAAATTAATTTAGATTTGCATTATTTATTTATTATTCAAAGAGGCGGATTTAATGTCATAAGCATTCTACGAGGCAACCTTAAATAGATATTAGTTTAAGTGGAAATAACAACAATCGAAAACAAGGATTTGAATAAACTATATATATATGCGTGCGCCTATTTTCGATCCTTGTATGGAGTCGACCTTCTGTACCAATCATTTTTGTATTCATAATATCAAAGCGAAGAATCCAGTGCGGCAGACAATAGGACCAGTACGCTTATTGTTCGTGGTCTTGTATGCTGGGGCGTATGGATTAAGCGACATACAATGGAGAGTCAACTACCCTGATTATGGCGATAAAACAATCTGCTGATTAAATTATTGTGATGTTAAGTAGGCCGTTTGTTTCGTGAGGCTCGCCTTGTAAAGCCAGGTGTTAGAAAACTGGAGGTGTACCTGTGTGTTATTTAAGTATGATAAGGATAATATCTGCATGGTCAAAAGACCTAGCTTATGTGTAGCGGTTTGTTATGTGGGTTGATAAGGGTGATCTGCATGGTTTAAAACCGAGCTTAAGTGCTTAGTGACTTATCATGCTGTCTAAATTACCAAAGTAATTCTTTCATGATCAGCCTATAATGTCTCCACTGCTGGCACACAGGCCTTCTCTCGGTGAGGAGGTTGTTATCTACGACGCAGGCCCAGTGCGGTTTGGTAGATGTCACATGTCTTAGAACGTTTGGTTCTAGGATATGCCCATTTCCTCGCGATGTTTTCCTTCACCATTTTGAGAGCAGTGGTGATGAAATAAAAGTAGTGGCCGTTACCACCGGCCCACCACTGCTCCACGACCTCAAGTATTTCCTCAATTTAATGAAATGTTTAGGCTTCCTCTCCTACTCACTTTCCAGTCATGCATGTACTTGAGACAGAGTGTGAACCTGCAAACATACAGTAGGTACATGTACAACATTGCAAACCAACACTCCGCCTCGCCACAGTCGGGTAAAATGCAACGCAACTTTGAATAGACAGGCGTCATTCGTAAAACAATGGCCGTTCCACGTCCCAAGTCCCCTCAACTTGAGTCACCACGTTGTTATCTCGAGGAGAACCTTTAACTTAATTAAGTCTATTAACTGCGTTGTAAAAGTGGAATAAACTAACATACGTACGGCAAAAAATTACATTACCTACAACATTGTAACAATAACAATAACACACAACAACATAACAATAACACATATTTATCACAACACACAACACATATTAACTTTGTAGACGACTTAAGGCTCCTACAAACAGGCGCGACACGCGATATAATCGCGCGCGACAAAAAGGCACCGCTCGTTGCGCGACTTGCGATGCCTTTGTGTGGCGTGTCGCGCCTGTTTCGCGGCTCTAGTCAATTTCGTGTGAGATCTTAACTATAGGTATAGAAAGACACATTCCGAATCAAGATAAGTCCTTATATTGAATCGCACTTCAGCCAATTAAATTGGCAGATTATTTACGCTCTGCTCTATTTTGCAAATTATACCCCCTCGTTGCTCAGTTCAGAATAAGAACCATGTTTTTGGCTTTTTCGAAATGAATATTCGGTATAGGAACATTATCAAAATGTATCAACTGTGAGACATAACCTTCACTAACTCCTTTCAATTATACTAGCGACCCGACTTCGATTAACAACGATTTCACACAATATCGAGATTACTTAAGTTTAATATTAATGTATTCGGTATACACATAGGTTCATCTAGGGAATTTGTTCCGTAAGGTTTTCCGGAACAAATTCCCTAGATGAAGGTGAACCGCATCAAAATGCGTACTTAGTTTAGAAGAACGACGCGGTCACACAGGCAGACACGAAATGCAACTTTAATTTATAATATGCACAGATATAGATTCGAAAAACCAACCCAAAAAATATAATACTTCTTTGACAAAAAACACTTGCATCTCTGTGACGTCACAAGGCACGGTCCTTTCTCATAAACCCACAAAGCCCTACCTTTGAATCCAGCCTTATTCGGCTAAAAACACGCAACTTTGAATAGACAGGCGTCACTATTCGGAAAACAATGGTCGTTCTACGTCCCGAGTCCACTCCAGTCACCACGTTTTTCAGCACAAAGTCCTTTAACACGTTCACGTCGCGTCAGCAGGCTTCGCAACTTGTTCAAGCATGTCGTTGTGGAGGTACCCGCTGGACAGCTCAACATTAAATTAGGATATACGTCTACCTAAAGCATAGTCGGTTTTATATTTGGATTTTTTTGGATATTTGCTCGTGGGTGTGTGCTTAGGACTTGTATTTGATTATGAATGTGACAAATAGGTTTGGAAAGGTTTACAGTTAGATAATGATGATATTCATTGTTTCATGAATAATGGAAAAAAGCAAGTGATGCAGAGCAGTGGACATCTACTTATGTAGTAGTAATGCCAATAAACGCATTTTACTTTTATTTCTTTCTAGTGTAACAATGCAGTGGTGCTCAACCGTCACAAGCGAGCTACAATATAAAGTGTGATATTTTTATACCTATCGTCTTTAAAAGTGACCAAAGTTTGATCATATTTAAATGCCCCATTCACCAAAGTAAACCAATCTGAAGAATCATTAAAGCACACTACATTTTCTGCTTTGCTCTGTCAATGGTCAACTGCCCTTAACAAAGGTCGAGTAATCCGGGTATGGTTTACAAATTTCGTTGGAAAAGGACTGAAATTTTCCCAATGACGCTCTGAGGTCCGAATTTGGTTTTGTCAGACTAATTGATTTTGACAGACGGAATCGAATGGATTCTAAGGGAAATATCAGTTGATAGTTATGTTGTGTATTTGAAAGCCTAAATAAGTTAAAATTGCTGGAAATTTTACTACCAGGATTTTAAATTTTGGGACCATTAGGTATTTACATTTATTTTAATATTTAATTTTAAGGCTCCTTCAAACAGGCGTGACACGCGATAAAATCGCGTGCGACACTAAGACACCGCAAGTCGCGCAACGAGCGGTGCCTTTGTGTCGCGCGCGATTCGCGTCGCGCGTCGCGCCTGTTTGCAGGATCCTTTATATTAATATTTTTAAAAAGTTCGCTAATGCAGGTACTCTAAAGTCAGATTGCGATGACACGTTTCATTAACAGTTAATTAAGATCGCTAATTAAGCTTTGTGATTTTTAAGTGGTGTTATTACCACTTACGGCAAATTTCACCAGTGAAACATTTAAGAGCTGTCAGTCCCAACAATATCATCTGCCATCATCTGCCTAGCCTTTTCCGAACTATGTTGGGGTCGGCTTCCAGTCTAACCGGACGCAGCTGAATACTAGTATTTTACATGGAGCGACTGCCTATCTGACCTCCACAACTCAGTTACTAACTAATGCGATACTTGGAACAGACTGGTTGTCAGACTTTTGGGCTTCTGACGACCCGTAACTACTGGCAAAGATCCTCGAATGGCAGCCGGAACCAACGGCTGAACGAGCTTTCCGAGGCATGGAGAGGACTTATTCTATGAAGATGGTCACCCATCCATGAACCAGCCGCGGCAAGCGTAGCTTAACCTGATCGATCGACCCGTGGGGCTGTTATTACTTAGCCACAAGGCCCTGTAATAAAAATAATAATTATGTAAGTAAATAACAACTAATACCTAATTAATTAATAAAAATAACAAAATTATATTATAACTTAACTAAAACTATGCACAAACTAAACGCAGAGCTAAGAGGCTCATTGGCGACGTAAAACTGGTGGATGCCAAGCTTCACAGCTTGGCTCATCGCCGCAAGGTTGCCTGCTTGTCGGTCTTCTACAGATTGTACTTCGGTGAATGTGCCCAAGAACTCCACGACCTCATTCCACCGGCCCCCTTCTACCTTCGGTCATCCAGACGCACTGCAAGTTACCATCCCTACCTAGTTGCTATTCCACCAATTCGCACTAAGCGTTTTCAAATGTCCTTTATAATGCGCACAACAAAAGAGCGAAACTCTCTACCTGCTTTTGTGTTACCGAGTGCATACAACCCGAACCTCTTCAAAGTAAGAGTGAACAGGCTTCTTCTGGGTGAGCTCACTCCATCGTAGACTTTGTCTCTGTCATCTCTGACCTAGACTATAGTCAAGAGCAAACCCATTTCAAAAAAAAAACTAAAATATAGCGTAGAAAAATTAATCACCAAAATTCCCTACTAATTAACGAAAAACACATTGAACAATAACATTTACAAAACGCATTTGTGCACGAAACACAACTCATAACGGCTCCTACACAAAAGCGCGACGCGCGACGCGAATCGCGCGCGACACAAAGGCACCGCTCGTCGCGCGACTTGCGGTGCCTTTGACTCGCGTGTCGCGTCGCGCCAGTGTGTACGAGCCTTTAAACATGTGAAACTATTTACAGACCTGCATCTTTTAGCACAGAGCACAAAAGCACAATTCAGGCCATACGTTTTTGCAACGCGTTTTTGAATGAATAACGATGAAACGCTGTGGTCACAGCTTGCACATTAGCATACTCGTATACCGTGAGACTCGGATTTTTTGCGTTATTTTTTGTTTATTTGCAATGCAGGATTTTATTGGTTTTACAATAGCATAAAACAAAAGGTTTGTACGAGTGATTATTAATAGTAATCCTGGCGTATCACAGGACAGTTACGTAACACAATGTGTGAGCACTATGTTACCTACTATAAAGCTACCGTTGACTGGGTCACGTCTTTCATTGTCTTAAACCTGCCCTGGCGATTAAGAATAATGTCTCGCTGGTGGTGGCATGTTGGATCATTAGATTCTCTTCAAATTGGTATAGCTGAATCGTGCTGATGTTCGTGACCGGCCGCCGTCAGTAGAGACTGGACATCTGTTACCTGCCACGGCTTATTTTAATTTTTAATTGTTTTATTTTATTTTTAACCGACTTCAAAAAAGGAGGAGGTTCTCAATTCGGATGTTTATATATATATATTTTTTACCTATGTTCGGGCATAACTCCCTCATAAATAGACGGATTTGCAAAATTTTTTTTTGTTCGAATGAGGTTTATTCCGAAATGGTCCCATTTAAATTTCGTAAAGATCTAATGATGAATTTCGGAGACAGACAGCGAAACTCTTCAATACATGCCAGCAAATCAACCGCGATTGCTGCTATAGCATATGTATGCATTGTTTACGCAATCACACAACATAACATCACGCCTGTACCCTGTAAGCAGATGTGTTTAATAGCTTCACTGACTTCAATATCGTCACTGACTTCAATATCGTCACTGATATTCACATAGCAAGTATATGAATTTGTTTGGGGTAGCTAGGTACAACTAAAAAGAGAAAAATAAAAACGTTTTTACAAATAAAAAAACAGCCGACTTCCAAAAAAAAAACATTACAAAGTGAAAAATAACTTTAATTTCGAAAGTCTGTGACAAAAAACAAAAATACAGAACCAACGACACCGTTTTCCGAAATTAAAGTAATGTTTTATAAATTTTTATTACGGACGCTTTTAAAGTGCACGTCTTTTTACATTGTTCTCGCACGTATAATTTCAACATGAATGATGTAACCTATTTTTTTTTTTAAATAGTGTCCGTGGAGTTTCTTGCCCGCTCTTCTCCATAGGAACCTATTACGCTTTGGAATGGGCAACTAGTTTCATCTTTCTGACTGAGCGACCCCTTGGCAATTAGTGCATGTAATTGGTTTATTTGAAATAAATGCTTTGAGTATGAGTATAAAGTATATTGTATATATATAAAGCATTTGCCACTATCCACAAAGGAAATGCTCTCTATTGACCTTATTTCGTATCAAGACGAAACGATTAGTGGTTCGGAAAGCTAGTAGCGATGTTCTTTTGATCAGCCCCCCGTAATAAAGCACCCTAGTTATGTAAGTAATGCTCAAAATCGGAGCAGCAAGCCCCGTATTTAAAACAAAAAACATTTAAATTCGAGTATCATTGACTTATAATAGAAATAATACACTCATACAGTCATATTTCATACACAACACTACAAATTCAATTCAATTAAAAATAACAATAATACAAAAAACAGCATGTGTGTAATTCACACGTGGTAGAAGTGAAACCTTCAAAAACACTGTATAATGCTTCCTATCTCATTTTCTCCCACGTTAAGGCGAAAGCGCCAGGGTAGCCCGCGAAATTATTTTTTTTTTAGGTTTTTTGCAATTTGCTGGTCAGTATTAAGTTGTACGTTGATTAATATATGATTCACGGCCGTAACAAATATGTATTTACAGAATTATAATCATTAAAGTCATCAACACAACTCTCTAAGACCACGTAAGTCCAAAGAATAACTGTTTCATGAAATCATCATTCTTTGGAGTTACGTGGTCTTAGAGAGTTGTGTTGATGATTATGACATATACAATTAAATTAACATATTACATAATATTTTTTTTAATTAGGTTGAGGTTAGTTAGTCGCATCAGCCTACCACATATCGCTGACAACAGTGGGAGATGATGGAGCAATCAATCCTCACAGCGAGCGCGGCCGTGAGGCTTGCATGCTGTTAGTGCTCCCCCGCACTCGCCGCACCAGGGACGTGCCTCTCTTGCGCATAGTGGCGTGGAAGCAGTCCACGCGCGCGCGCTTTTATGAAAGTTCACATTCTAATCTGTCTCGATCTTTCAAATATACCTCTAAACCTAAATATTTACATAAATTTTCGCTGAGATGAGGTTGCGACTAGATTTAGAACGTTTATAATTACTGGAATAATGGCTTTCTCAATTGAAATACTACATGTAAAAGCTCCCAATTAGTGTAACCTAACGTCATTAAAAATAGACACGAAAGCAACCCAAAATCAAGCAAAAAGGCTCTTAAATCCTCCCGTAAACTTTATGCTAAAAAAGAACTGGAAAAAGCTGATGGAAATTTAACGAATGAATCGAGCTGGGCGATATTTCGAGATAATCCGAAGTAGTCGTTAATAATTACTAGAGGAAGACTTCGAGTGTTTTCGAAACGACTCAACAAGCATCCGATTTTTTCGTAAAGCCCAAAAAGTTTTTAATTAGCGATGCTCATCTGAATTTTCGTTGAAACTTCTATCTGAGTTGTTCGCCATCACAGTTCGAGTGCCAGGCGTTTTCAAATAAATTATTTTGACTTGAACCATGTAGCAAGTAGGTACAAGCATTTTAGTAAGTTAAGGCTCCTACAAACAGGCGCGACACGCGATATAATCGCGCGCGACACAAAGGCGCCGCTCGTTGCGCGACTTACGGTGCCTTTGTGTCGCACGCGATTTTATCGCGTTTCGCGCCTGTTTGAACGAGCCTATAAGTGGCTGTTTAAATATTCCTTTATATATTCATAATATACTAGTCCTGTTATTGTATAATTTATATAATGAAAGTATGCAAAGTCTTGGGGCGACTGGAATCAATTCTATTTTTTGTAAATTTTGACGTTCAAAAGTGCCTTTTATGTGCCCATCTGAAATAAATAATTTGACTTTGACTTTGTTAATTTGCTCTCCGATTTCTTATTTATCAGAATTTTCATCCAAAATATGTATATATTATACTAGACTTCCATCCGTACTTGTATTACAAATGTGAAAGGTAACTCTGTCTGTTGCCATCACGCCTAAACCACTGAACCGATCATTATGAAATTTGACAGATAGGTGGTCAGGGACCTGTACAAGGACATAAGCTACTTACAATATACACGCAGACGAAGTTGCGTGCGACAGCTAGTAGCCTATAGGTATTATATCCGTATGTTATGTTCAATATAGATACTCCAGTCATGAAGTTCTTATAAACGTATTTTAAATTAATGTTGCTTTTCGTGTCTATCTGTGTGTCCACAATATTCTTCTAAACCACGCAACAGCTTTTGATGCGATTTTCGCTATCATTTAAAGAATTTATTCTGGGAGATTTGTGCGTTTAAAACATTGATACAATAAAGAAATGTCGATGTTCTGTCAAGTCCTAAAAACCGTGTGAGGCACGGCCGGGTAATTTAAAAATAAATCAGTTCTGAAATAATTCCAAAGCTGATTTCTCTATCTAGCTTCTTCATCTATCTAGCTCTTTCTTATCATGAGATTAAGCAAAGTAAACCCGTTCAATTTGCTAAATGACGCTATAAAAGATTCCACACAAAAGGTGACCTTCATTCCTGTCTGCTTTTGGCCCTTATATCATACATTCTAATATTAATAGTATTGTTTGCCAAGTTCTACATTTGTGTTTGAATAATGTTATTGCCTGTTAGAGTTATTACTTAGTATTTTTTTGTAACGATGCTAATAAAATATTTGCTTCATTTTAAACACTTCAGACTATTTTGTTGATAAAGGCTCCTTTAAACAGGCGCGACACGACACGCGACACAAAGGCACCGCAAGTCGCGCAACGAGCGGTGCCTTTGTGTCGCGCGCGATTATATCGCGTGTCGCGCCTGTTTATAGGAGCCTAAGGGATATTTATCTCGATTACGCCTGATGGAAAGCGTTGAATGAGGTCTATGATGGAATGAGCTTGCCCAGAAGATGCCTAAGGCACTGGAACTCCCACGCATCGACGAAACACAGCAGGCTGCTTGTCGCCGGACCCCGGTGGGAGGGTGGTCGCAAACCAGGCAGGCGTTTCCGTAACCGCAAGGGAAGAATTGGCCAGTCAAATAAGCTGTTGGGTGTGACTGTGCAGGATGCGCCGAGCGCTCGGTTCAGTTGAATAACTGGCGGAACAAACTGCACTACACGAGGAGGCTTCTTCGTGTATCCCAAAAGTTCTTCAAACTACGCAACGGATTTTAATGAGGTTTTCACCATCATTTAGAGATTTTGTTCCGGAAGGCTTATGTGTATAATACACTAGCTTTTGCCTGCGTGTTCGGCCCCCGACCGACCCATCCCGTCGCACTATTACTTCGTTTTCACTTAGCGTTTTTCTGACTTTTTCTTTATGCTCGGCTTTTAAAGGTCTTATCGTGATGTTAAATAGTCTATAGCTTTCTCAAGAACTGGTGTATAAAAAAAAGTTTTTAAAAAAATCCGATTGGTAGTTCCAGAGATTAGCGCGCTTAAACAAATAAACAAACTCGTCAGCTTTATTGTTAGTAACATAAAGATTATAATTAAAGTTACGTATAATAAAACAATCTCGATGTTTTGTCAAATCATAAAAGCCGTGCGAAGCAGGGGCGGGCCGCTATTTACACAATAAAATTGCGAACACTAAAAGCTCGGTCTTCAATCAATTTCAAAGGGCACGAACATAATCCTAAGGTCAAAATCGTTTATCATAGAAATACCAATAGATATAAACGGTAAATATGCCGCGTCCGTCATACCCCATCCTCGGCTCTTGGCACATCCAATTTGCCGGTATGATACCCGAACAATCACTCTAACAATAGAACCACAATGAATGGGGCCTGATCCACCCGTAAATATATCAAAATTATGTACAACCCCCGACGGCATAAGTTGAGAAAAATTGTTCGCCCTTATTTTAATTTTCCTTTGTGTTCTTATATTGAAATTAATTGGTGTAATATTAAATAATTAGGACCTATTCCGAGATTTATTAGTTTTGCTTTAAGTATGTGTAATTAAATTATTTGCATCATTGCTTTTAATTACCTGCCTGCACTTGAAACTGGACAGATAAAACATTAAAAATTTATAAAATATTTTTCTAGCAGATAGACACGTCTGTTAGAAAAAAATATTGCATAACTTTTTAGTACAAAGTAAGTACATAATATTATTATAACACCTGTAATTCCCGAAGGATCAGGCTAGACAAAGTCAATTACTTACCTACGTGATAGATAAAGGTTTTTCAATATTTTGAAAACATTTACAAACTTATTGGACTAAGATAAGTCCCTTACAGTACTTTAGAAATTGCTTTTAGGTCCCGAGGTCAACAAACCCACAGAAAACCTTGCAAAAAACAAAACTATCATACAAAGGTAACAGTTTATTTGCCAGCCGGTCATCACGTTACGTTCGCAACCTCTTAGACTATTTCATAAAAAATGTAACAGCGTGCAAATGACTTCCTCGTGCGAAGAAGGGGCAAGATTACCCCGAAGAAAAACCGCAAAAGCGAAATGTTTCGGAGGAGGTAAAAGGCTCATAAATTCCTGATTTCATCGTGTTAAAGATGTTAGATAAAATAAAAGGAAATTATGAGGAAAAGACTGAGACATCCAATGTAACACGTGGGAGTTATAAGCCTACGAAAATGATCTTGGATAGAAAAGTAACCGTATTAAAATGTGCAGTCGTCCTTTTAAACAATTTTGTGAGTTCCACTCTCCAAATATGCCTGAATCAGCTTAAAAACTTATAACGCACACAATAAATTGAATTGCTATGATTTAATTTATTGCGCGCGTTATAACTTTGAGAGGTGGAGAGATTTGTCTGTGTACCGAATAGCTTGTTCTATCTAACTGATTTTGAGTAGTCCATTCTCTTAAATCACTCTCTAAAGGTATGCCTGGATCAGCTTAAAAGCTTATGACGCACACAATATATTGAATATTGGCAGTGTAGTGGATAGATTTGTTTGTATACCAAATAGCTTGCTCCACTATACATAAGCATATATGTGGTAAAGTGAGCATGCCTCACTGTAGGGTTAAAGCACACAAAGGACCAACGTTTGCTCACTATATGAGTAGAAACCGCCCGTATAACATAAAACTCAGGCTCAGTTTTGTTAAACGTTCATTCTGATTATAACTCAGTTTAATTCCTATTAAACTAGAATTAAATTACAGCTATTGTGACTGAACAATGTGTTAATTTGTAAATGAGAATACATTAAAATTCGCCTATGAAAGAAGTATGGCGCGCAATGAAATATGAACTCGATTAAAGTTATTCAATGTTCATTTGTTCAATTGAATAGTTGAAAGGGTAGTAAATAAAGCCTTTTTTAACAGGATGCAAGTTTCTGGAACGTTCAAGAGCAATAATTGCATGCATTGAAGCATGTTAAAAATTATTGCCATTCAAGAATTGCATGCAAGTGGGCTTGCGTGCGAGTTCTATAAAATGGCATACAATAATATTGAATGCAAGTTTTGCCTTTCATGCGACTTCTATTTACACCAAGGCAATTATTGTAAGGCGAATATTGCATGCAAGCTTTGCCTCATCGAAACACTCAGTTGCACGTCCTTGTGCAATTGATTCAAGTAATGTTTGCGGTTTATTGTACGTGCTGTTTACACCCATCCAACTTTTGAAATGGCAACTAACTTGCCCGTGTCGTTATTTAGACGACGCTTCAATTGTTGCATTAATTTGCACCGCAATAAACTTGCATGGTAGTTTTACAGATTATTATCATAGTTTTGCACTTAGATAAGTCAATTATAACACCTTTTATCATCCATGCGTCACGTTCGTGAAGTGGTGCCGTCAGTAAGCACTGTTCATCTCTGAGCTGAATTAATTTTAAAAATTCATTTTTTTATCATTCATCTTTTTATTCCGGACGCTTTTAACGTGCAAGTCTTTCTCTGTAATTTATAATAATAACAATATAATAATAAACAAAATTACGAGTAGTAATTTTATTTCTCTCAAAAAGGTATAATTTTTATTAGCTTATCAGAGCTTGAGTCTTATACTGGATTCGGAACCTGTATGACAGTTTAAACATGAATGACTATTATATGTTTAACCAATTTCGAAAAAGGAGGTTCTATATTCGAACCGTATGTATGTATATATGTTTGTATGTCTGCGATTTTCTCAAAAACTAATTAACCAATTTTGATAATTCTTTCATTAATATAATTTACATACTTTCAGGAAGGTTTTAGTATATAACACATTATTTAATTATTCTTATGTACGAAGTTATATGCATAAATGTACTGCATCTCCGGCATTTCTATGTGAATTGTGATGATTCTTCTAGTCGATGTCTTCAATTCTTCAATGCACTAGTGTTAATTAAATTTGTGTGGGGTAGGTACAAGTAAAAAGTGAAAAATAAAATCTGTTTTACAAAATAACAACCGATTTAAAAAAAAAACACTACAAAATGATAAATAACTTTTTGAAGTCGGTTGTTTTTTTTTTTTTTTTTTTGTTAAAATGTTTTTTTTAAACAAGTATCCGTGGAATTTTTAGCTTATTCTTCATATAGACGGGTAATTACACAGCTTCATCTTTCTGACTGACCGACCCCTTGACAATTTAAAAGTGCCTATAATTGGTTTTAATTGAAATAAATGCTTTGGAGTTTCATTTTGATAGCCACTAATACAGAGATAGATCATAATCCATCCAAAACGCTTTGGTCGCCACAGTGCACATTTAGTATCTACAAAGCAAATTCAATCTCACAGATTGATTCTCTAGTGCCCGCTCGTACTGACAAAGGAGCAATCAACTAATCAGTCTTTCATAGTCTAATAAACGCTCCACAGACCTAGAGCCAACTTTTTAATAGATGTCATAGCTGAGATTAGAGGACAAAGGCAACGCAAGGAACTCAAACGCACTTCCACCATAAATAACTAAACGTATTATCATCCTATAATATTCCCACTGTTGGGACACAGATCTCATATCTTCGAGAGGGAGTGGGCTATAATCTACCACGCGGACCCAGTGCGGGTTGGTAGATTTCACTTGTCTTCGAATTTTTGGTTCTAGGACATGCCGGTTTCCCCACGATGTTTTCCTTCACCGTTTTGAGAGCAGCGGTGATGAAATTATTTACTCAAAGTAAAGCGCCTGCCTGGCTTGTACCTACGACCCCGTAAATCGGGGCCATTACCTTTAGGCCACTAATGCTCTATTGATTACTGACTAAATGCATTTAACGCTAAACGTAGTTAAAACATCTTTATTTATTTGTTTAAACTTTTCGCACAAAAAGGTACAAAGGCGGACTTAATGCCTTAGACATTCTCTACCAGTCAACCAAGGGTGGTGAAGAGATTAGATGGTAGGTGTTTTTGTTGAGAGGAACAATGATAAAAATACCGGCCAAGAGCGTGTCGGGTCACGCTCAGTGTAGGGTTCCGTAGTTTCCCGTCCGTCACAATAAGTGTTCCCACTTATGAGTTTAAAAGTGGGTATCCATTCTGTTCGCGCTCCAGCAGCGCTCCGCGCTCCTGCCACTGCTCCCGGTAGTGGGTACGTGCGCGAACACGGAGCGTGCAACATTGCACGCTCCGCGGCAGGCGCTCCGACTCGTGACGGTTTTTAGCGCGAACACAAAGGGGAGCGCAGTGTGTCAAAGGGGAGCGCATGTAGAAGTGCGCGCGAGATATCCATTGGAGCAGTTGCAGGAGCGCGAACATAGTGGTAACCCAACTTAAACGAGAAACGATTTTAATATTTTTTTTGTTTTTGTTTGAAAAAAGATACGTTCAGGATAATAAAATATGTAAACGCTTGCATATACGATTATACTACAAACTTAGTCCGGAAATTATTTTGTACAACTTTTTGTCTTTTTTGTACAAAAACTGTTGTTTCCATCAAGTTCAAAATGATTTTCCTAGAAAGTCCTTATAAAGTTCTACTTTTCAGATTTTTTTCATATTTTCTAAACTTATGGTTCAAAAGTTAGAGTGGGGGGACACATTGTTTTTTACTTTTGGAGAGATTATTTCCGAAATTATTGACATTATCAAAAAAGGATGAAGCCCCTATTCATTTTTAAATACCTTTCCAACAATATATCACACGTTAGGGTTGAAATTAAAAAAAATAACTTCCCACTTTACATATAGAGGGGCTACCCTACTAAAAGTTTCATTCCAATTTTTATTTTACCACTTTGTCGGCGTGATTGATATACATATTGGTACCAAATTTCAGCTTTCTAATGCTAACGGTCACAGAGATTAAGCGAGGACGGACAGACAGACATGGCGAAACTATAAGGGTTCCTAGTTGACTACGGAACCCTAAAAAAGAATTAAAACTAGGTACACAAATACATAAATACACATAGATACATACTATTTACTATAATATATCTTTCTGTTTTGTTATCTTCAAACAATTGACAGGATTTTAATTAATTTTTAAATGGGTTCAACGTTACATGCATTTAAAGTATAGTGTCCTTTCTAGGACACTGTAGCTAAAAAAAATGTGTGTGTGTGTGTGTGTGTGTGTGTAAATGCATGCAAACTAGCTATGTGCCGCTCGTCACGTCCATTATAAATATGATGAAAATACTCTTCTAGAAAAACTTAGCTTTAATTATTATTGGTGATGATTATTTTGAAGTGTCGGAAATATATTGAATTCTTAGCCATGGAAGGACATACACCTAGCGACCTTATTAGCGATGTTCTACGGAAATGTTAGGTACGTAGAACTCGCAACCGGCGTGCCTGTATGATCAGAAGGCCAATTCTCGTATGTATAACACGTTCAAATTCAAGTCGTAATCTCATCTCTGCGATAATCAATGTAAATAAAAACCGGCCAAGAGCGTGTCGGGCCACGCTCAGTGTAGGGTTCCGTAGTTTCCCGTCCGTCACAATAAGTGTCCCCACTTATGAGTTTAAAAGTGGGTATCCATTATGTTCGCGTAATAATCGTAGTTGATCATAGATCTTAAAATATTGGGATTCGATTTTAATAATTCTTTTTTTGTTTTTGTTTGAAAAAAGATACGTTCAGGATAATAAAATATGTAAACGAAGTTAAAAAAATGCTAAAATGCTTGCATATAGGATTATACTATAACTTTAGTCCAGAAATTATTTTGTACAACTTTTTGTCTTTTTTGTACAAAAACTGTTGTTTTCATCAAGTTCAAAATAATTTTTCTAGAAAGTCCTTATAAAGTTCTACTTTTCAGATTTTTTTCATATTTTCTACACTAATAGTTCAAAAGTTAGAGGGGGGGACACACCTTGTTTTTTACTTTTGAAGCGATTATTTCCGAAATTATTGAAATTATCAAAAAATGATTTTAGTAAACCCCTATTCATTTTTAAATACCTTTCCAACAATATATCACACGTTAGGGTTGAAATTTAAAAAAAAATTACTTCCCACTTTACATATAGGGGGGCTACCCTAATAAAACATTTTTTTCCAATTTTTATTTTACCACTTTGTCGGCGTGATTGATATACATATTGGTACTAAATTTCAGCTTTCTAGTGCTAACGGTCACAGAGATTAAGCGAGGACGGACAGACGGACAGACAGACATGGCGAAACTATAAGGGTTCCTAGTTGACTGCGGAACCCTAAAAACCTGCCAAAAATGAACGTAAATTGTTTGTTTTTTTATAGCGATTGACATTAGAAGTTGAACATTCTTAAAAATACAGGAAATGCCCCCCTGATTTATGAACGTATGCGAAGCAAAAAAAAAAATTGTAAGAACAGTAGCAAGTAGCGTTCTTTCATTTCTGTCTACCCATTCCCATTGGAATAAGGCGTGTGTTTATGTATCTCTATGAATGACATATCTAAATTCATTCCAGATAGCATTACAAGTCCATCCAACATTGTTTAACGAAGTATTGTGTAGTAATACGAACGCCAAACTAGCTAAACGTTGAGCAATAACATACTCTCCGGGGGATTGGACCGATTAAGTTCGCTCAGTCGCCATGGTCGCCATTCGGTCGTAACTACCATCACTGTAATTCAATATTGGGTAGTTAGTACTGTATGTTCTCCTTTATTAATAGTAAGATCTTATTATGTGGTTGTTTCTAGCGTCTGTGTAATCCACTAACCCGCACGCGCCGTGGTGGATAACGATCCCCTCCGTCTTGCAGTGAAGAGGCCGGTGTCCCAATAGGGGGACGTTATAAGCTATTTATTTATCTATTAAAACTTTAAGAACAAGTAAAAATAATACCGTACAAATGTGGACTTAATGCCTAAGGCATACAATATTTTTTTTTTGAAGATGGGAAATCTCAAATGACCCCTCCCGCTCTGGGTGGAGCGGAAGGGAGTGTCAGACTCTTACTGACTAAAATCCAACCGTGTTCCTTCCTTAGCCCTTTATGTTCCGGGCCAGCGGTAACCCTTTCGGACAATCCCGTTGACCCGGCAGGCTTCGGCCCTTCGGTTGATGCTGACATCTTTTTGAGGCACGCGTGGAACACGTGTTCGGACGGTGAGCTACCCATTACTCTCCGCCCACAGGCCCGCGCCTACGGTGGCCGGGAGTCGTCGCACGGCTACCGACGCCCGGAGCGTCTTCCGCGGCGGCTGGAACGGCAGACTCTCTTCCTCAGCCATCCCGCCGCCTCCTTCGCTAGCATGACTGCTTCGCAGAAGGAGGCGACTGCCTCCCACTCCCTCTTGATTGGACCATGGGTTGAACCAGGGCCGGATAATAGTTATAATACTTACACATTACACCTATATTTATTTATTGTAAACGCATTTAATTTTAATTTTATCCTAGCCAAATTATATTATTTTATTCGCACCCACGTCACTATGATTATAATATTATTCATTTACACATTATATACTGCATATAACTTTATAAATAATATAAGAATCAAGTAATCAAAACACAATACTAACACGCTTACTAACAACAAAAAAATTAAAATTTTGTATTGTTCTTTCGTGCGCAGCCATTTAGAATATGCGTCTCAGGTTTGGAACCCGCAATATGAGACTTATAAGTCCCGTATTGAAGGCGTTCAAAAAAAATTTCTGCGATATCTAGATTACAGGGCTCAGCAATACTCAGTTGACTACGAGCACCGCTGCAAACGGTACCACTTCCTTCCTTTGGAGATGAGACGTAATATCGGAGACATGAGTTTGCTGTTGGGTATCGCAAATGGCCACGTTGACTGTCCTGAACTCGTTGCTAATCTGTCATTGCGCACGAATCTTATGGGGTTACGTCAACGGCCAATATTAAATGTACCTTTTGCAATGACCAATTACAGGCGGAATGTTTTCTCAATAAGAAGTGCACTTAGTTTCAATAGGCTTCCTAGGGACCTTAATGTCGACTTGTTCTGCACCAGTGTGGCGACCTTCAGACGGCTTTTGGCACAGTCTTTTTTCAAGGATAGTTAACTTGTCTACTAATTATACTCTTACTAGTTATATTAACTTGTATGTACTTACTTTTTATCGACTATTTCGTTAAACTATATGTGGAGGCTTGGTATTAGCATTTTAATATTAAATTTGTTTATTTCATGTGTTTGTTAGTCTGTAAGCCTTCTTTAAAATAAAATAAATAAATAAATAAATAATAACAACGTTTTCCAATGCAAAACTTATTGTAGAACACATAATTAAAGTGTCGGGTATACTTACAAAACTTCACTCTGCACTTAACACCTGTCACAACCCCCCCGGTGGGTTCCCGCATTGTCGAGGCGGGGGGGCTCAGTAGCCGTGGCTTGGACACCCACGGTGAAGCTAAGAGGAACCCGAGGAGGGGCCGCTCGTCAGGGCTTTGCTGACAAGCCGACGACGTAGCGGCCAAAAGTAGGTTGCGGTGCCGCTTGGGCGGCATCGCAACTGAGGCGGGCCGCGATGTCGTACGTACCGGAGGCATCGCGGCTGAGGGTTGAAGGCCGCGGCGGGAGAGGAGTGCCGGTATTACGGTGCGCCGCTCTCCCTACCTTCCGCGGCCTTGACGGGGTCGCCACCGTTAGATGGCGGACGCGGTGGGGCTGCAGGGGAAGAGTAGTGTCGGTATTGCGTTAGCCGCTCTCCCTATCCTCTGCAGCCGAAAATTGGCAGGCGGCGGGGCCAATGTCCTGACCCGTCGCAGGGCGGACCAAGGGTGCCCAGACACGGGGTCATCTGGCGCCCATGTGCTGGTTTGGTCCCTGGGGTGGTCACGGCGTGCTATGTGTTCTGGTGCGCCGGCGATGGGGAGTACTCCCCAGAGGAGGGTCCGGTAACGGACGGCCGCGGCGGGTTCACGGATGAGTGCTAACGCGTGCCCGTGTTCCCGCCGTAAGCGGCAGATGAGGACACCGTGGAGTTTTAGTGGGTTAGAGTCCCACATAACTGCACTATCTCCCCGTGGTAGTGCAGTATGCAGGAGCATTTCTCCACATTAAAAAAAAAAACACCTGTCACAACACCAATTCATCTCGGCTTCTCAACGTCCGTGTGTCACAGCAGGGATCCAGCAGAATATCAGTGTCAGGTACATTTGCCTGACACATGCTGAGCTGGACTCCCATTTGGTGCAACCTTGAGATGCACACCGCACTGTGTATGTTTCGTTATTAATTTTATTTTAAGTATTCGTATAGTGTCACTTTTATTTCGATATGTGTTTTTCATTTTGTTTTTTTATCGGCACCTTGTTTTTATATTATAATCATGTGTGTAATTTGGCTATCATCTAATATTGTACTTTTGTATGTTGTGCTGTCTTTTTGTGTGCGCCAAATAAATGGTTTATCTATCTATCTACATATGTTGAGAGAATACATGAAAGGTACAACATAAGAGAGAGATAACAAGAAAATAAATATACCTAAAATACGAGACATAAATACATAGGTATATACATACAAATAAACAGAAGAAACTTCGAACGATCAGAGAAGAGAACATTGATCCTGCAAAACTCTGAATGAAATCTCTCAAATCTGGGATGTTTCTGCCAACTTCTGACAATTAAGTTCATTTATGTGGCTGTATTCCACTTACAGGTATGGCCATAAGACATTTATGTGACGAGACTAGGGACAAATAGGATCAAATTCAGCTCGCGTGAGTGAAAAGACATTTTTGTTCAGTGCGGCATATTAGTTATAAAGAAAATATAGGTACATGAGCTTAGGGTGTTACAATTTGTTCGAGTTCACAAATTCGATTCGGCAGTATTTCTTGAACAACATAGTCGACCTGAAGGAAATACACATATTCTACTTTCATTCGGCTCGTGCCGATAGGCAAACCCCGTTCGGCATCTAACCTCGCTGAATCATGTACAGTTTGGCTTGCCACAATTTGAGCTAAACCGAGCGGCTTTTCTCGAACATTTACATATAATATTTACATTTATATTCGATTTTTCCGTCAGGCTGTGACGAATCATGCCAAGCCGAATAAGTGTGCCGAATAAGTGAATAAGTGTGTTTATAATATTAGTCTCGATAAGTCCAGGTTTCCTAACGATGTTTTCCTTCTCGCATGTCGGTAATAAGATATAGCTTTGCATTATTTAACAAAACTTATATATACATAAATACACATAGATACATACTATTTACTATAATATATCTTTCTGTTTTGTTATCTTCAAACAATTGACAGGATTTTAATTAATTTTTAAATGGGTTCAACGTTACATGCATTTAAAGTATAGTGTCCTTTCTAGGACACTGTAGCTAAAAAAAATGTGTGTGTGTGTGTGTGTGTGTAAAACCTTAATTTCTAAGTTATCAAGTATATTCCTATATTTTTTTATAACTCACATGTATATTATTACCTCTATTCCTCATCCGCGGTATTTTGGCATAATAATGTGATATGTCACTGCAATTTTCGGCTTATATTTTTCTGTTTTTTCCTTATTGCTTTTGTGTGGAACCGTCGAGTCGTAAAACCCTATATTTTTGTTCATTTCTCATCGACTCCGGTTGCCGTTGCTCCATTTCTTTACACCCATGACACTGCTCTCATTTTGGGAAACAACTTGGTTACGTGAACTATAAAATGAGACCAGTATGCTACTAAAATAGGTATGCACTACAACTAGGTACCTACTTTGTTCTTCGTTTTATTTTTGTTGATGTTATTGGTCAACAGCCTTATTCAAAACTTATTCTAGATAACTGTCACCGATACAATACAATAGGGTTCAAATTATGTTGTTTTTAAATTGGTAGGGTTACACGTTCAGCGGTGACATTTTAGTGAGTGGTTTCAATTGTTATTATTTAACCCGTCAAGCCCCGCGCGAGCCGAATGTATTACGATACAATAGAAAATCAATTGTGTCTCATTAGCAGAACTTGAGAGGGCGTGACCGCTGAAAGAGCTTAAATCTTTTATACACGATGGTAAATTATAATAAAATGGTGCTTCTTCATAGGTGATATTATTTTTAGCATAGTTTGTTGGTACCTACGTGTTTTTTGCAGGAAAAGTAAGCTGAGTCGCCGAAGAATGCGTTTATATATTTGAGATTTTTTGGGTAAACATCACTTGCAAATGGCAATAGCTACTCAGAGCTCAGTATAAAGACATCGAGAATTCTAAACGAATGCATACAATTTTTTTTTAAACTTTTTCTAACTGATGCCCAGAACACATGCCTCATTCCCGCTACACTGAGTGGCGAGCCACATATGTGCCGAAGCGAGTTAAGATGACTGTTAAGCGAAACGACGCAACGACGCGAGCATCCTCAATTCAAAACTTTATATAACCGGCTAAGTTTCCGCTGACGTGTTTATGGCCTCAGTTGCCTGTTTTGCTGTTCTTGCAACGAAACATTGTTGGTTGCAGTGTAATCCAGACAGTGTTACATTGTATGTTGCAGCAAGACACTTCTATCCTTAAATTTTTATCCAAGAAGCATAGGTGCTTACTCAAAAACAGACGCTAAGTTAGTTAGGAAGATATTTTACTAAGCCAATATTGTCTCCATTACTACACTTGATTAAAATTCCAACAATTCACACAACTGTTTTGCAACAAAACGTTAGTTGCAACGGAAATTAGGCCACGTTACATTGTTTGTAGCAGTGAGACAATTGTATCCTAAATTTATCCAAGAGAATGGATGCGTTAGAAAGTTGATTGATTGACCCAATATTGAGGTTGCAACGAAAGACATTTGAATACCGACGATAGACAGGACCAAAGCGAAATACATCTAAATCTACTTGGTCAAACCTCGCTCAGTTTAGTTCATGTCTCGCATCATACGCCCCGCATGACAGGCCAATTTGCGTACAAAAGGAAATTATTTTCGATGAAATTATGCTGAATTGTACGTTGTCATTTTACAAACCTCGTAGTGATAAAATGACTCGACTTAACAACGGTTTAGTTTCCTTAGTGTTTTATAATTTATCGAGTATTTGTAATAAAGTAAATACATAAATTAATTGTACACCATTTTTAGATAATGTCAAACTATGAAACGGTTGGTTGTCGGTAAAAATGTATAGTGTCGAACTTGGTTATTGTACATAATAAAACACACAATAAAAATCATAGAAAAACTGTGATCCCATGTCTCAATGAGGTGTCACTGAGACATGGGATCACAGTTTTTTCTATGACATTTCTTCTGACAGCATCTCAGTGGTACTACGCTTCAATATCTATGGTTGCAACAAAAATGAGACAGCGATACATTGTATGTTATGTGTTAAAAAGCGTAATCAATATTTGAAATACTCAATTGCGTTCGCATAACTAATTCTAGATCTATAAAAGAAATTAAAATTCCAACAACCTTAAAAAAGTGCGAAACTTTCCGAACAGATCTGTCTGTCTCATAAACTTTCGCAAACAAAGCAATTAAACGAAATACTTAATAAATTTTCAAATTACAAATGAAACCCCTACTCAGACATTGTGAGCCAACATAAAATCCTTGAGCTATTGATGTACGTAAGCTTACGCAAGGTTTCATTTGTCATGTTACGGCCGCCCAGCTATCTATGCCCGTCATTTAAGACTCTGAGTACATTAGACCGTAGAAGAAGAAATCCTTGTAGAAGCGAACTAATGGTCACCCAAGGGCTGGCTTTTACTTAGGCTAAGTATTGCGATAGAATGTGGCTATACCGCCAGTCCCTTGGGCACATTACTAGTCGACAGCGAACTGGAGGAATTTTTCGATACCATTTATTTATTACTTTGTTGTTAGATTTGGTGTTACGATATTTTATTGTTTCTATTCGAATGAATACAGGGTTATTGGAAAACACCAACAACTTTTACTACCTAACCAAACCTGAAATCGAGAAAACAAACCAGCTGTTCCCTACCTTTATGTTCGTATAACTCGTCAAAATGTAGGAAACGGCCGATGTTTTTTCGCGATTTCAGTGTTGGTCCCATAGTAAAGTTTGTTCATGATGATGAGTAGATGACCTCTTAACAGGTTGTTCGTGTTTTTCCAATAACCCTGTATAGTTAGTTACTGTATTAGGTATAAGTTGTAATTTTGGCTTATAAAATACGAGCTTCTGCCCCGCGCCTTCGTTCGCGTTAAATTTCAGCCCCCTGAGCCATCGCGTCGCATCCCATCGCTCGCCCGTGCGTATAATATCTATATTATATTATATCATATTTCGTTTTCGCTTAACGGCTCCTACACAAAGGCGCGACGCGCGACGCGAATCACGTGCGACACAAAGGCACCGCTCGTCGCGCGACTTGCGGTGCCTTTGTGTCGCGTGTCGCGTTGCGCCAGTGTGTACGAGCCTTAACGTTCTATCTCACTTTTTTTTCCTTTTGCTCTGCTCCTAAAGGTCGTAGCGTGATGTTAAATATCCTTCCTCGAGAATTGGACTATCAAATGCAAAAAGATTTTTTTAATCCGACTGGTAGTATTCTGGATATTACATCCTATAAAAACTTACTAAGAAACTAATTTTACTTGCCTCTTTATAATATTAGTATAGAAGTAAAGATATTCTACTAACGTAGATCGATGCTCTTGGTCGGTTTTTTTATTATTATTATATAATTAATATTGAAATTATAATATTAAAAATTTGCAAAATAATGTAAAATATTTTAAAAGAGTATCGGCGGAGTTTCTTGCCCATTCTTCTCCATACGAAAACTACATTTAGAATGGGCGACTTAAATCGATTCTATTTGTTGTAATTTCTGATGTTCAAAAGTGCCTTTTATGTGCCTATTTGAAATAAATGCTTTGACTTGACTTTGACTTTGGTAGAAAACTAAATCAAATCAAAGTAGTTAGCTACAATCGCAAATGGAGTAGGTACTACTCGAGTATGTAGAAGTTTCACTCTACATTTTGAAAACCGCTTCTATATACCTTTTCTTATTCTATGATAGTATAGACTTCTTATCATCAGAACGTCTATTGAGAACGAAGTTCAGTGGAAATAGGTCCTTTATGAATAACCGATAGGCCTGAAATCAAGTGGCCATTAAATAAAGGTAATCTTGGAGATTACAAAGCCGCTAAGCGACCTTGACACCGTTGTGGGAAGACCTTAATTCGTCGAGATTTTGTAAGTGGTGCAAAATACTGGAGAACTTCTTTTTTGTGAAAATTTTTTCGTCCGAAAATATTTATTCATAATATCTTGGTTATTGAAATTATTTTTAGAGATAAGTAGGTACCTACCTACTTATTTCAAAAATAATTTTTAGTTTCCTTTTAACCTATTGTGTTTGTGAATCGAGATTTGCATATCTAAGCAAATCTTGATTCTCAAACACAAAAGATTTAAAGGAAACTACCTAGTAAGGTTGAGTGAAAATAATTTCATGTTGTATAATTTTTAATTTTAACTAAGAGATAAAGGAGTCGCATTTGCATGCCGTCTGAATGAAACATGTAAATTTCACTACATGTTTTAGTAAAGAAACTAACAAAGAAATGAACCTAGCTGTTTTCTTAAAATTAATAAAATAAAGGGTCCACCCTTTATAGCAGAACTTTTTACGTCATAATATTATTTTGCATAACAGCGTATAGCATAAACTTCAATACGCAGAAAATCGTTTTGCATACACTCATTTATCATAACATTCAAAACTCTTAATTTTGTAAGTTAGAACCATCTTTAGGCATCATAATATCCATAATAATTAAAAAGTAGAACCATCATATTGCAGAAAGTCCACAGTCAGAATCGTCTTATGGCATACGTAAACTCATGCGTAGTTTTAACCTACCCTAACCATTTTTTTTTTAATAATTAGGGTCTAAGTTGGTTAATTTTTAGGTTATAATAAATGAGAGGTAGTCGACGGAGCCCCGCTTCGCGAGGCCCCTATTTCTGTTTACAGGGTTTAAAGGAACCTAACCTAACCCAAGTCGGGGTGCCCCAAGTCCCAAGATCGCTTATAGAAACCATTATTTTTATAGTTCATTCAAATACCATGGAAAAATACACCGAACAAACAATATTCGTTAAAAAATAAATCTACTGATAACTTCATAGTATGCTAAGTGAAATTATGCCAAATAAAATTCTGCAATCTTCATAGTATGCCAAGTGAAATTATGCCAAATAAAATTCTGCTATCTCAAAAGTATGCCATTGTAAATTCGGACATATAAACATTATGTTAAATAATTTTTATGCCCTAAAAATATTCGTTTAAAGAAGATTATGCCAAGGGGGTTATGCCAAATAAATGTCTGCCAAAAAATTATCTGTCAGATAGAGGAACCCTAGAATAAATTATACTCAGATAAGTACATATATCTGCATAAGCCCTTACGTCGTGTGACAGCTTCTAGTCCAAAGGATGTGCCCATAAGTTGATGTAGAGAAACCACTTCATATGATCCTTTCAGCTTTCCACAGGCCGCCAATTCAACATAAAAGCACCAAAATGGCGACGAGTATTTGCGTATTTATATATAAATGTATAGTATAGATAAATTAAGTGAGGTCAATCCAGGGATCTATTGAACCCTTCAATAGTTCATGGTTTCATGTAACTAATATAAATATACACAAAGAAAACAATGCATGACACCTAAATAAAACAAAGAAAGGTTACCAAAAAAGTAAAATGTCTTAGTTGTAACGTGTGTCCTTGCGCTAGCGACTTGATCTTACCTGTCTAAGGTAATTAACGCGTGTGAATAACCTTTGTAGATATGACAATACCTTGGCAGTTTTCTAAGTTTTATAAAGATTTTGCCACGTTTTTAATTTCGATTAACATATCTACCGCATGAAACGGTGTTGCAATTTTCATAAAACCTAAGATATTTTGAATTAAACACACCAAACTAAACCAACCTAATCCACTAAAGGTATAAATGCGAGAGTGTCTCTGTCTATCTGTTTGTTCAAGTTTCAAGGCTCAGCCACAGATCGTATTTAGATTAGAATAGAATACTCTTTATTATGTACACCATATTAAATATACCATAAATAATAAGCCATACAACCATACCATACCACCATATAACCATATTAATATACCATATTTTTGCAAAAATAAAGCCAATAACATGTTTATTAAAGCTAAAAGAATTTACACACTAACTCTATAATAGAAATAAAAATATTTACAAGTATCAAAAAGAGTATATACAAGTATCAATATTATATATATATACAAGTATATACAAGTATCAATATTTAATCAAAATAATATACCATATTATTTTGATTAAATATTGGTACAGGGTAAAACTTATGATTTTATTTCCAGTGACTGTGAGAACACTAATAACAGACTAGACACTAATAACAGGCAATAAAAACAAGTCCGAAAGTGGTGAAATGGAGTGTTGAAGTCAGAAAATTTGAAATCCACGTAGACGAAGCCATGAGTAAAGCACTAGCTATTCATTTTCTTAGCAAATTCCTTGAAGCATTGTGTTGTTCGTTTTAGTAACACACACTTCAGTTTTCCTCAAATAGCCCTGTGTTTTGTTAGAAAATTCCATTCCATTTGAACGACACGACGAACAGTGAAAGAACATATTTCAAGCTTTTCTGGAATGCTAAGAAAAGAACCTACTTACGTTTGTTGTTTTCACTTTGGTATTATGTTAAGACTGATTGTGATGTTGATGTAACATCTGTTTAAATGAGGGTGAAACTCTAAAGAAAGACTAATGAAATGCAAATCATTGAAAATACAACATTTAGCTTAATTTAATGTTTCTGTAAGATAGCAAAATTCATCATACTTTTAAACATAGTAAGTACTTACTATGAGTCACTTTGATGATAGCTTCTTGATTGGGTACATATTTGAATGTCGAACATTAAAATACCTATGGGTAAAATGTCAACGTTCAAAACATCGAAAATTAAAATTTCGATTGTATCGTAATATCGAAAAACTGTGTTATACCTAAGCTTAAAATGTCTAACATTGTAATGCCGAGTGATAAAAATATCTAATAATTAAAAATATCGATAGTCATTATACCTAAGTTCAAAATGTCAACCTTTAATACAATTTAGTTCATTATATTTATATATAAAAATACCTACTAGTTAAAATATCGAACAAATTTTGATATAGGAAAAAATGTGCAAGCATGCAATGTGCAAAAATGTGCACCAGTCGGGGGTTGCGGAAGGATCATAGGTTCCCGCGACCCCGGCGTAGGTGTGAGATGGAACACCGGGGTGGTTTTTAGTCAGTAAGTGTCTGGCAGACCCCGCCGCCTACCCCAGGGCGGCGGACATTCATGAGGATTTTCCACCCCGGACACAAAAAAAAATGGTTAGGTTACTTTAAACCCCTTAGACAGAAATAGGAGCCTCCGTCGACATAGGATGCAAGACCGAGCGAAGGGCACCCCGAGGTTAGGTTTGGTTAAAACTAGATGTAGCCGCACTTCGGCTATTAACCGTAACATCGATATTTAGGACATTCGATAGTCTGTACTTCGATATTTAAGCCTTTCGATGTCACGTTTGTCGATAATTAGATTTTAGATATATTGGACGTCGTACGTATATCTAACCATTCGACAATATAAACTTACGTTATTTTAATTTTCGGTTTTATGGTCGTTATATTTAAATTTTCGATGTTTTGAACATTGACATTTTAACTGTAGATATTTTAATTTTCGATATCCAAATATGTACCCTCTTGATTGACCAAGTAGCTTAACTAAAATCTACCTTCTTGACGTTAGATAATTCCATAAGTAACACTTTATTGCACTGCAAAAATATTGTAGAACATCAGTCTAATATCCTAACTAATATTATAAATGCGAAAGTAAGCTTGTTTGTTACCTTTTCACGCCTAAACCACTGAACCGATCATCCTGAAATTTTGCATATACGGGATTATATTATTAGGTGTACAGAAACGGACATAGGGTACCTTTCATCCCGAAAAAAAGTGCTGTTCCCGAGGAAAACAACAATAACGTTATTATGATAATAGATGGTGCCGCGTGTCTTTTGAACGAAACCTATATAGCATTATATCATTTTTAGATGTTGACTTACGGCCAGTTTCTTCATCAATACTAACAGCTAAAGTAACGTCACAAAAGTCAAAGTAACGGTTAAATTTGTTTCTTCACTATTTTAGCTGTTACTTGAATAAAGAAACACATTTGCCGTAGTATAAGTAAAAGTCCAGTTAAAGTCAATACTACGTGTATGTGATTACTTTAGTTGTTGATGAAGAAACTGGCCGTTAGTCTATGGTTTACAATGTTGTTCAAGAAGGGTTCGATTTAATGAGTACTGACAGTGTAATTTAGACGTATTTTGTAATAATTTTAACAGGAAGGCCTCCTTCCGGACTAAGTAAGTTAATCATTCCATAACTAATTGGCGATGAAAATCAACAAAATTACTATTATTTTAACCCGACAAAATTTTAGGAAAATATTATTACCAGAACTCCTTCCAGTTTCCGAAAAAAATACATAATTATTAATAATAGCTTTATTTTAATCGAACACTCATTAGGTTTATTAAAATTTATTTAGGATCTGAAAACGTTCCGTTGTGTTGATTACGACCCGAAGAACAATTTCCTTTTAAGTACCTTTCAGATATTCCGCCGGTATCAATTACCTATCACAAAGTAGGTGAGTAATAATTTAATTTATCACATATATTTACCGTTATATACAGGGTGTAAAAAGACATTTAACGAAACCGAGAGCCAATTGTACTCCCCGTCATAGTATTTTTTTTTGTACTTGACTATACCTGGGAACCTTCTGGCTACAGAGATATTGAAGGTGAAAATTCCAACTTTTCCTGAATTTTTGTACGAATACAAGTTTTTAATGTTATAACACAACTTCAAATACCCCACGAAGTATCCCCACCCCCCTTGTACCGTTGCATGCACCCATAAGTATGTATAATGTTTTGCGTGCGTTACGTTGAGCAACTACCGTAAACAGCGATTTTTCATTCCAAAAATGGAAGTCGTTTCCCAGCAATCATTGTTGCACAAACTTACTTAGTTTGTTGTACAGAATGCGTAGTTGACCGCCACGTAATGGGACTTATTACAGCCCTGTATTATTGGATGAATCATGCAATCAGATATTATTGCCAAGCTGTTCACTGTAATATATTTAGACTGTACGATATGGTTTTAATTGAGAATCAAGTTTGTCAATGTACAGACGCCAGCACATCAAGCTACCCGAAACTGTCAAATTTTCCCAATCAACTGTGAACCTTATGCTTTAGCGATAAATTTCAAAATCTATTAAAGAAATTTGACAGATTCTTCCAAATTAATATTCAAATAATTAATTTCCAAATAAGGGTAGAAAAAGTACATACACTTAGTTTGGGTTTAGATATACATTATCACACGAACATAAGCATGTGCTTACCTACCTACAAAACCTACATTACAAAACCTAAGCCATAAAGTCGCGAAAGTTTCGTCACAGTATGCGGGAACAAAAACCCAATTTAGAAATTCGTTGCCTTCTATCTAGCGTATGTTGTTCAAACTTAAACGGAACCGCAGCTAGCTTAGTTCAATTTGTTCAAGTTTTCTATGTAAGCTATTTTATTTCTCTTTGTATACAGACTGATAAAAACATTGTCTCTTTTAAGACGCACCTGAGTATTTTAGTACCTACCTATCAATTATTTTCGTCATTTTTACGTACTTTGCTGACAAATTTTATTCTGATATTGTGACTCATTTAATTCAAACCGTAAACTATAATACCTACAATTTATCAATATTTTTACACAAAGCAGCTTCATCAGTCCCTCTATTCGGTAGGAACCGGCTAGAAGTTAATCACTTACACAATTTCCTTGGTCACGCCACCCGCCGCGCCGTCTTACTTCTCGTAAATCTTCGTCAACTAAACTGTCACCTCTATAAAGAGATACAACCTTTTTTACAAAGGGCCGAGACCGTTTTCCGCAAAAAGAGGATCAAACTCATTTTGGTGACGTCACTAGCTCGAAGACCGCCCGATATGAACTTGCCCTCGTTTTTACGACGTAAGTAAACATTTTTTCTCTATAATACACATTCATGATGTTTTTCTGCTGCAGATTCTATATGGGATTGCTTTTCTAATAAATTAGTTTTGATATAAGTTCGAGAAATACGTAGTCACTTGCCCTTAGCCAGTGGGAATATAATATTTAATGGGAAGAGTATGTTAGGAGCAGCAAAATAACCTTTTATTCATGTGACGCTTTTACCATGTCATAGGCTAAGTAAACATGAGGCCCATGTTTTTAAGCGTCTGGTGTCAAAATCAATGCATTTATTTTAATTAAAATAATTACAGGCACTTTTGAATTCACATCCCAATACATCTCAAAGTGTCGTAGGTACCTGTGGAGAAGAACGGCCAAAAACTCCATACACACTGTTTTAAATCAAAATAATAGTACAAAATATTGATTAAATTGAGAACGACGAAAAAAGACGTGCACGGTAAAAGCATCCATAGAAAACAATTTAACATAAAATAATAAGCCGTGGCAGCTAAGAGATGACCAGTTCCAACTGACGGCGCCCGTTCACAAACATGATGCATGGAACGGCACTATTCAGCTCAAATATTTTTGTTATCTTTAGTTATGCCACTATAGTTAATCATCTAAAAAATATTATGTTAGCCGTTCAGTTGAACAAAATATTAACAACCGGCAGGCAGACGTATATCGATAGACTTCTAAAATCCGGAACTAAGCCTTTCAAACCAGGCTGATTGCAGTTCATCTGATCGTAGCATGAACTCGGCTAGAAATTTCGAATGTGCTGTGCCTTCTATGCAAGTTGTGACCGAGCTGCAAACCATTTAACGTGTAATAGAGAGTACTTTGAGTAGGCAGAGTATTGGGCAATCGAATGATGTAGTTCGTGCTATTAAACGGCTTTCAATCTAGAACAACGGCACACCTCTGAATTACTTTGTTCAGATTCAACTAAGTATTTGTTATATTTACGTTACGGTTGATTTTTATTCTTGTAGCAGCATCATCATCAGCATCAGATGAATATTAGTGTACCGACTACTAACTCACTATGAGCAACTTTGTATATAGAACCCAACCCAAGCCAAACTTAAGTGGCAGTAGGCAGGGCACATTGCTCCCAGAACAGATGGCCGAAAGGTTCTGGAGTGGCGACCGCGTACCGAAAGACGTAGCGTTGGATGGCCTCCCACAAGGTGGTCCGACGACCATGTGAAGGCCGCAGGAACCCGTTGGATGCGAGAAGCATAGAACTGGTCGAAGTGGAGGAGCTTGGGGGAGGCCCAGCGGTAGACGTCTTTTGGCTGAAATAACGACGATGATGAGGGGTTGCAATCGTTCAAAGAAAATACTGCAGTCACATTTAATTATTATACTGGTTGGCAAGGAAAGGGACGCGCAAGTTGTAACTATGAATTTAGCACATTATTCTAGACCGTATACATTTATCGTCGGTTAGCAAATAAAGATCTGCTGTTTCATAGAAAATTGCAATACCTACGCGATCAAAATGTATGGAACAGCAATTTTTATTTAATAATAATAATCTATTAATTTCAGGCGACGTAGGCCCATAGATAAATACCTTAACCTAAACATACATATTTTAATTATAAAAACTAACTATTGTGCACGAAGTGATGACTGTGTCGGCTTCGTGTTGCGCTGCGTGGTGTCGAGTAACCGTCCACGAAAACGTCGGTACGATACACCTTTCGGCCTAAACTCTTTCTTCATGAATGTTTACAGGTACTGAATGGGAACCCGCACCACAAACAATTTGAAGTTTATGTTGTGGAGCGACTCCAACTTCTCTATTCTCAAGGTCCGTTTGGTCTTGATTCTGATGTATTATTCCACGATGTTTTCAACCACCGTGGAGTGATGCAGGCGGGATACGTACAGCTGAGTCGACGGTGTTGCAGGACGCAGCAACATATTTTTAGGGTGGCTACATGACCTAAAGCGCGGTCTTTAGTAATAGTCATAGTCCATTTATTTTTCAGAATATTGTTACAGAGTTGTTACATACTTTTAAAAGTTCATAATATTCTGCCGTTTCCGGCGTACAAATACATTTACAGGGTTTTGGTTATTTCGTTAGATATAACATTGAATTAAATAAATTAGAATAACATTCAAATTGCAAATTAGTCAAATATTAGGAATGGAAATGTCAAAAAGATTAAATTAAGTCAAAGATATAATAAGAACAGAATATAATTATTCTAGAATTTAGGTCAACTTTTCATTTAATTCATAAAATCATTAGTCGAGTAAAAAGCATTTACATAAGGGATAATTGAATAATTTAGATTTAAATGTCCTAAAGTTAAGAGTTTTAAAACAGTCTAGTACTTTATTATAAACTTTGGTTGCCATACAAAATACATTATTAGAAAATAGTTTATTATTTCGTCTAGGTACACGAAGCATGTGGACTTTGCGGCTAGGTCTAGATACAAGATCATTATGCAGATTAAATTCATGCTTATTTTGGTACACAAAAATACAAATTTCAAACGTATATAGTGCTGGGCTTTGGACTACATAGAAAAGAAAGCGAAGCGCGATTACACAACGCTGGTAATTTATTGCAAAATATGAAGCAATTATCTATTTAAAAAATCTATTGTTTGGACTAAAAAAATAAAATACTAGTACTTTAGTATGATGCTTGTAGAATAATCTGACAAAAAATCATATTGATTGTACATATATGTATATTAGTACGGTTTTTATTGTAAAAAGAAAGTTTTTAGAGATATCTTCATGATTTTTTTCTATTGTTATACAGACGCCAGCACTTCAAGCTACTACAATCTGTCAAATTTCTTTAATAGATTTGCAACTTTATCGCTAAAGCATAAGGTTGAAAGTTGATTGGAAAAATTTGACAGTTTCGGTTAGCTTGATGTGCTGGCGTCTGTACCAAATCATTTGTATTATGTTTTCAACACACTGTCTAACCTAGCATTTATATCCTGAAGAATATCATATATTTTTCTGTTTTTGTTTACTGTAGTCGATCATATACTTTTATTGTTTCTAAAACTTGCGTTTTGTGTTTAGGTCCTGTAAGCCCCTTAATAACCGGCGAAAAACAACGCATTTCAGAATCAAGTACTGAAGCCATGGTAGCAGGTTGCGCTTTCCTGCTACCCCATATAAAGCACAGTTTAGACTATTCCTTAGACAGTTTAGACTATATACAGTTTGGACTATTCCAAACTACATAATGTAAGCCCCCCACCCAGTGGCGTGCCTAGGGGTCAAAATTAGGGAAAGCCCACAGATTTTCAACGTATAAAAAAACGGCCAACTGAGGGATTGACTGATTTTCTTATTGTGTACGTGTGTGTTGCGAATGTTTGACTGGTATTTTTTTAAATATATTTTTTATTGATAGGTTTAAGTACGTCTGTTGTTGTGAATTATGATTTTATTAGGGCAAGCCGGGCTTTTCGGCTTCTATGAAGGTACCGCCACTGCCCCCACCCCCATACTTATGTAAGGAAGATGGAAGACAGAAATGTAGAAGTAAACGAATTACTAATTGAAGTAGTAAAATAGATACCTTGTATAAAAGCAGTAAAAAAAATAACAGTAGTTACCTAGCATTAATTAGTTTCAAGAAAATCTTTCACTAAGCCAATCGAGCACGGCACTAAAGCCAGGCTATGATTAACAAGACAGAACAAAGTAATCCCTTAACTAACACTTAGTACCTTCATTCCTGAAACTAGCCAGTTTACAGGAACTCAGGACCGTAATCTGTGGGTAACCACCGATACTAGCATGTAATAAAAATCTTTATTACTACTTACCAAGTTTGTAACAAGCAATAAAGAGGGATTACAAAGAATATCACGTGGGTAATGTACGAGTGTAGAATGTGGTATGTTGAGTATGAATAAGACAAGCGTATACCTACCTACCGATGAAGTGGTTTTTTTTTTAAAAAAAAAACGCCGGTTTTATAAGCTTTTATTTTATAAGTAGTTTTTATAAGCTTTCATTAAACTTGCCTTATTAATTCGTATGCCCGTATTCGTCATCGTTCGTTCGTTGCCATTCGTATTCGTATGTATGGTCAAATCTTGCAAGCTGAATTAAAACCACTTCCTCTTATCCTACGGCTAAGAGGTGGCAGGTGGCTGCAGGAGCACACCCACACACAAGCAGAAAGCTGGTGGACGTCGTCATCAGACTGCAGGCAGTCCAAAGAAGCTATGCCGTCATTGGATGGTAGGCTAACCAGGTGCTTACTACGACTAGACAGAAAAGGCCTCCGCCTGGTGATGGGGACCATCACGGGACATTGCTCGCTTAAAAAACACTTTCACACAATAGGCATAACGGACAGTCCCCTATGCAGGGCTTGCATGGAGGCTGATGAAACCATTGTGCATGTGCTCTTTGAGTGCAAAGCCGTCACCCAGATAAGGTCAGAAACCCTCGGGACACAAAGATCGTACACAGATGTTCTCAATAGACCAGGAGACTTAATCAGCTTCTGGCGGGCAGGTGGGCTGGTTGGAATAACCACCGACGGCCGCCATGGCCCACATACAATGGTCCTTTTGAAGGACTAAGTGCGGAAACTAAACCCATAACAGAAAATAAAACATCGTACGGCTACGGAGTTGAAATTTTACACGTTGATTTTTTTTCGAAGATAATGCATTTTTATGAAGCATGACCTGATTCTACACTCTTTATTGACTCCAGATAAATGAACTCCTCAACGGTCAACGGTACAGACACGAAATTTTATAGACGCATTAAATTATGATAACCCGTTCTAATGTATGTCGTGACTAGAATAGTGCAACTCTGTTGGCTTCACATCATGACCTGTGTAAAGGTGTGTTTGGGTTCATTGGATTTGTCTTTACAAGTACCTTTTAAGTGAAGGTGTTAGGACGCGTAGACTACCCAGGCGACTCTTAAGTTCGACTCGCTTCAAATCGTATAATTCACATGCTGCTTCTGGCAAACATCGTGCATTCTACCTCACAGTTTCAGTTGCCTTGCATATGGCTTAGTTAAGGCGCAGTAGTTAAGTCGAGCGACACGATTCGTGTACTTGAATTTTACTTGCATGTCTATGCATTCGTGTTGATGTTGACTTGTCATACTTCCATAGAAGCGCTCTATAGTTTATACCCAACTCGAACCCCTATAAAACAAAATTCAACGCCGAAACGTGCTCACGTCCGACCTATTTATTGGTAGGTACTCCCGACTTACGGCCGGTACGGTAAACATGCTCAAAAATATATGAACGTAATAGAATTTTTACTTCGACGCCGAGACTATGCAAAAACGTTTTAGCAGTAGGCAGTAGGTACATGCTGCTCTTTGATCTATTTAAGAAAGGAAATGTCCTGTTTTCTATAGGTACTTACCTACTGTTAATTGACTAAAGTATTATTTAAGATTAATATGCATAAATAAATCCTAGATTTTCGCCGTTGATACTTCCAGGTGTGATTCGATGGAATGGAAGTCAACAGGTAGTATTGTAGCTGGCTTATAATACGTTCCAAGGCACAGCACACCGATATCAGAAAGCTTGAGATGGACGGGGGATTGAAGATAGGCTGTTCACATGCCGAAAGTGAAAGTAGGTACAGACGCCAGCACATCAACGTACCCGAAACTGTCAAATTTTCCGAATCAACTTTGAACCTTATGCTTTAGCGATAAAGTTGAAAATCTATTAAAGAAATTTGACAGATTGTAGTAGCTTGATGTGCTGGCGTCTGTACATGAGTTTAGGATAGCATGGTAAATTCTGATCTAAATAAAACACACAATAAGCCCAAACACATTTTAGACAAACATTATAAACACAAGACATACATTAACAATACCTATAATATGATACTGTGGCATATACACATAGTATACATAAGCATAATATTATATACGTTTAGGTTCAGCATGTATCAGAGACGTGTGGTACAGACCACCAAACTGAACAACTTACTCCATAACATCGTTATCGCGAGGAAATAATCAGCTGTCCCATACATTTGGGTCGAGTGAGACGTTTTGAATGTAACGCACCTATTCACTTTATTTAAAGGTGTAATATGGAATAGGTAGGGTCTGGTTTCCGCAACTCCACGTCAATGCGAGAATTTTGCGTACGGGTAGGAAAATCGAATATTCAATACACCCTAGCTCCTCAAGGCAGGTCAGCAACGCCTTGATATTACTGACCGTCTCAGGGAGGGTACCTGAGTTACTGAAGTACTTTGCCCTGAACGTGGCGACCACCTGTCTCGTCATCCTCCATGCAGGCCCTGCACATCGGACTGTCTGAGACTCATGACAAAAAGTGTGTATTAAATGACCCGTGGCCAGATAAAGCTGTTAGAATTGCTGAACGCAGCTGTTGTTCAGTTAGTGCTGTTGACTCACTTACCAACATGATGAGTAATAAAAGCAGTAAAAACAATCACTTAGTCGCATTTTACGTCATCCAAGCTTGTAGAAAGAGAGTATTTTTATCAACAACCTTACGAAACGATCAGTAAACTTTATTACCCTATGAATGAGATCCTTCATTACGTTGTACACGAGTAATATTGTACGAAAATCTTTTTATCTCCTATAAGAATGAAAACAAGATAACACAGTTTTCGTTGGCTTCGAGCCGGGAGACTCATGTACTAGAACAATTTTTTGAAGACCCATGTTATGGTTGTAAGCCTCATACAAGGCAGCGTTTCTGTGCTAATATACATATTATCACTGTAAAGGAAAATAGAAAATTTATTACATTTTAGTCTAGCATTTTCATGTATCCTGCGTTTTCATTTTAATTTCCAAAAAACTTAAAAAATTATGTGTTTTTGAAAAAATACTTTTACACTTAGATTAAAAAGTTTTCAAATGATGACTTTAGCACTTGTTATTTTGAAATCAGCTTAACTCATACGAAGATAAAGTTGGAATCGCAGCAACTGTCAACTCAGTCGCATACTACAGTCGCTTTTAGAGGTAAACTTCTGTTATACGGTTTCCAAATTTTGGAAGAACCTGCCGCCACCTTTTCGATCCTAGACATGATCAATATGAATGTTTGATTAATTTTGAATTATGATACCTATAATACTAGGTATGAGGAAAAGGGTGGAAAGCGGCTTTCCACCTTGTTCCTCATCACACTCATCCTCCATAGAAAAGGGAGGATCCTTCGACCAGACGGTTGGTGTGTCTGGTGGGCTCGGCTGTCCCATTTCAAAACCTAGTAAGGGACACTTTTTACAAAAACCGTTTTATTTCATAATCTTACTAACCTAGAAGGTTTCTACCAAATTAAAAAAAACCAGCTTTTTAAACTTGCATAAAAGCAGATATATTTAAGCATCGATACCTAGTAAATGCACCATTCACTCCCTAGTGACTTTAAAACCTAGTAAGTCACTTAACCAAAGAAAGAAAGAAAATACATTTATTACATTTATTATACATTACATACATACATACATACACACATACACACACGCATACACGCATACTTACATTTTTTTTATTATTTTTTTATATCATTTTTTTTTTCATACATTTTTTTTTCATTTATTTTTTTTACATTTATTTTTTACATTTAACCAATTCAAAACCTTAGTATCTTTTACAACCATTAGCATTTTTCCAATATTACGTTTATGCGCTCTCCTGTAAAATTTAATTTTAAGTCCTTACTAGGTTTTGAAATGGGGCAGCCGGACTACTGCCCGACGATTGAAGTCAGGATAGGGTATATAATATGCTAGTGTCGCGGCAAACACTGCTTGCGCGATGCAGAGTTTTGCATGACGTCAGTGTCATGCGTAGTTTGCATGTGGCGATGTATATATATGCCGCCACCCTATTATTGATTGACGACAGTCCATTGTTTCTTGTGATACCATACCATTATATTTGTATTCATAAACACCCCTATAGTTTTAAATATTTTTAAACAAATATCTAATTTACACACACTATAAAACTGATGATATACATTCGTAAGACATCCTCGTCACACAAGGTCAGTTATAAACCAAAGTCAGGCGTCTAGGCAAACGCGGCGGGAGTGGGTAAAATCCATGACAATTTTACCAAAAACGTTGTCAATATTGCATTGACAACCTTTGTAAACTAACGCAGACATGCCAAAATAATATCTACAACTTAAGCAATAAGACTGATTGGAACTGCATTATGTTATCTTGTGATATGCGATATGCGGGCCTGGTTCAAGCCATGGTCCGGGGCGAGAGGGAGTGGGGGGCAGTCGCCTCCTTCTGCGAAGCAGTCATGCTAGCGAAGGAGGCGGCGGGACGGCTGAGGGAGAGAGCCTCCCGTCCCAGCCGCCGCGGGAGACGCTCCGGGCGTCGGGAGCCGCGCGACGACTCCCGGCCACCGTAGGCGCGGGCCTGCGGGCGGAGAGTAATGGGTAGCTCACCGTCCGATCAGGACCAGGCCCGTGCCGGACGGCGCGTACGTGTTCCACGCGCGCCTCAAAGAGATGTCAGCATCAAGGGAAGGGGCCCGCAAGGGCCGAAGCCTGCCGGATTAGCGGGATAGTCCGAAAGGGTTACCGCTGGCCCGGAACATAAAGGGCGAAGGAAGGAACACGGGTGGGTTTCAGTCACTAAGAGTCTGACACTCCCTTCCGCTCCACCCAGAGCGGGAGGAGTCATTTGATGATTTCCCATCCACAAAAAAAATAAAAAAAAGGCTCTAGTTGCCTGGCATTCGCAGTCGTGAGGCACACAATACTACAATATTGTTTTAAACATTTTTCTGTTTTTGTGTGAATATTTTTCGCCTTATTTACTTTAAAGATCCGTGTCATACCCGCTGGCCCGACATTCTAATTTTGTTTTTCAAAATGGCGGCACTGCCTGAAATATTACTGCATAGATATTTGATTACTTTATACTTTCAGAGTGATATTTCTTATATCTAAGCAACAAGATGCAAGCAAGTTAAAAACGCGACGTGATCAACTTTTAACGTTAATATCTCGGAAACATGACATTTTACGGGGTTTAGTCCAAGTATGGTTTCTGTTTGCATCGATGTCGCCATTTAAAACAAAAACAAAGCGGCGCAACAGTAGGAGGCTCCATATAAAAATCTCCAATCCCCTTTGGCACACAAATAGTTTATAACAACAACACAATGGTTATTAACACATAAGGAACTTTTAATCCCTGTAGTAAGTTTCCGTGGGATATTGTCCGACATCCACGCAGGCGAAGCTGAGGGCAAAAGCTAGTCCTAAATAAAGTATGGAATCATTTTGTTTCATTTTTAATGCCACGTAAAAGTAGGAATCCGTGTAAATAAAAGTTCTTTCCTGACTGTACCTACATACCGATGTACATATAATTCGGCTGTCAAATATGTACATATTGCTTTGTGTACAAAGATAAGTACCAAAACAACAAAAACAAGCGTGTCTTGTTTGTGGAGTCTTTGGTTTTATCTAAATTGAATTATGCGGACACAGTGTATGGTCCACGACTGCTATCAAAAACAGAAAAAATGATCCAAAGACTTCAAAATGCCTGTGCACGCTTTTGCTTTAAAGTTCCGTTTAGGGGACATGTTACACCCTTCTTCAATGAGCACAACATCCTGAAAATGAAAGCTAGACGTAAACTGCACTTGGCGACCCTACTTTTTGGAGTTATCAAGTCTCAATCCCCTTCTTATCTATATGATAAGCTGTCATGGACTAGTAGGCACAGAATCGGTGAGGGAAGAAAATGTTCCCAACAGCTTTCCATTCCTCAGCATAAGTCAGCGGCTTTCAGGGGCAGTTTTCGATACGCAGCTACCAAATGTTGGAACAACATCCCACCTCCCATAAAGATTAGTAAAAGTGGCTCAACCTTTAAATTAAAATTAAAGTTGTTTTTATTAAATCATCAAAATGAATTTCGGGATGTTCGAGCCGACATGTCAGCCATTTGAAACATAACATATTTTTATTGTTTTCATTTTAATGCAATTTTGAATTGCTGTCTGGCTTATCAATTTTATACATTTTGTAAATTATACAATTTGAAGTGTGTTACTAATTTTATTTTATTACTAATTTTATACATTCTGTAAATTTTAACTTTTTGATATTGTGTCTTAATTTATCAATTCCTTTTACTATTGTTGGTGTTGTTTTACTTTTATTATTGTTACCAATTTTATACTTTTTATCAATTTTATACGTTATACAGTTTTACACATTTTGTTAATTTTATATGTTATACAATTTTACCAATGTTACTTATTTTATTTTAACTTTATATAATTACTAGATTTTGGGCGTTGCGCGAGCTGCAAGCAGCTCGCGGGGTCGTGTTTTTGAGGAGTATTTCTTACCCTTGTAAAATTTTGAGAATTGGACAGTAATCCTTAGCACTTATAGGATTTTGTAATAATAGCTATTTATTCACCAAGGGGAGTAAGGCACAGATTACTAATCGAGTGTGCATTTGAGGCCCGACGCGAAGCGGAGGGCCGTAAACCACACGAGTTTAGTAATCTGTACTTACCCTCGAGTGATATAATTATACTACTTTATACTACACAAGTTGTGGAGTTGTTGTTAATAAATTGCTATAATTGTCACTGGAATCACTTATTTTAACTTGTGATTTACACCGCCAAACTTTAAACTTTACCAAGAAAATTGTTTCTACAAAATACGTCAGCCAACAAAATAAGTCTTTTTTTTTTCTTATTTCAGCGCGTCAAACAGTTTTCGCGTCAAAAGACGTTAAGCCGCATGGCTCTAGTGGGGACGCGGCTTAACGTCTTTTGTGATTTGTTGTGATCAACAACACTCAACAACACTCAACAATACTTAACAACACCCAAAACACTCAACAACCTTCAACAACACTCAACAACACTCAACAACACTCAACGACACTCGACAACACTCGACAACACTCAATAACACTCAACAACATTCAACAACACTCAACAACACTCAACAACACTCAACAACACTCGACAACACTCGACAACACTCGACAACACTCGACAACACTCGACAACACTCAACAACACTCAACAACATTCAACAACACTCAACAACACTCAACAAGATTCAACAACACTCAACAACACTCGATAACACTCGGCAACACTCGGCAACACTCAACAACACTCGACAACACTCAACAACACTCAACAACACTCAACAAGATTCAATAACATTCAACAACACTCAACAAGATCCAACAACACTCAACAACACTCAAAAACACTCGATAACACTCGGCAACACTCGGCAACACTCAACAACACTCAACAACACTCGACAACACTCAACAACACTCAACAACACTCAACAACACTCAACAACATTCAACAACACTCAACAACACTCAACAACAAAACAACACTCAACAACACTCAACAACCCTCAACAACACTCAACAACACTCAACAACACTCAATAACACTCAATAACACTCAATAACACTCAACAACACTCAACAACACTCAACAACACTCATCAACACTCAACAACACTCAAAAACACTCAACAACACTCAACAACACTCAACAACACTCAACAACACTCAACAATCCTCAACAACACTGATCAACAATCAACCACACTCAACAACACTCAACAACACTCAACCACACTCAAAACACTCAACAACACTCAACAACACTCAACAACACTCAACAACACTCAAAACACTCAACAACACTCAACAACACTCATCAACACTCAACAACACTCAACAACACTCATCAACACTCAACAACACTCAACAACACTCAATAACACTCAACAACACTCAACAACACTCAACAACACTCAACAACACTCAACCACACTCAACAACACTCAACAACACTCATCAACACTCAACAACACTCATCAACACTCAACAACACTCAACAACACTCAATAACACTCAACAACACTCAACAACACTCAACCACACTCAACAACACTCAACAACACTCAACAACCCTCAACAACACTCAACAACACTCAACAACACTTAACAACACTCAACAACCCTCAACAACACTCAACAACACTCAACAACACTCAACAACACTCATCAACACTCAACAACACCCAAAACACTCAAAACACTCAACAACACTCAACAACACTCATCAACACTCAACAACACTCAACAACACTCAACCACACTCAACAACACTCAACAACACTCAACAACACTGAACAACACTCAACAACACTCAACCACACTCAACAACACTCAACAACACTCAACAACCCTCAACAACACTCAACAACACTCAACAACACTCAACAACACTCAACAACACTCAATAACACTCAATAACACTCAATAACACTCAACAACACTCAACAACACTCAACAACACTCAACAACACTCATCAACACTCAACAACACTCAACAACACTCAACAACACTCAACAATCCTCAACAACACTGATCAACAATCAACCACACTCAACAACACTCAACAACACTCAACAACACTCAACAACCCTCAACAACACTCAACAACACTCAACAACACTCAACAACACTCATCAACACTCAACAACACCCAAAACACTCAAAACACTCAACAACACTCAACAACACTCATCAACACTCAACAACACTCAACAACACTCAACAACACTCAACCACACTCAACAACACTCAACAACACTCAACAACACTGAACAACACTCAACAACACTCAACCACACTCAACAACACTCAACAACACTCAACAACCCTCAACAACACTCAACAACACTCAACAACACTCAACAACACCCAAAACACTCAACAACACTCATCAACACTCAACAACACTCAACAACACTCAATAACACTCAACAACACTCAACAACACTCAACCACACTCAACAACACTCAACAACACTCAACAACACTGAACAACAATCAACCACACTCAACAACACTCAACAACACTCAACCACACTCAAAACACTCAACAACACTCAACAACACTCAACAACCCTCAACAACACTCAACAACACTCAACAACACTCATTAACACTCAACAACACTCAACAACCCTCAACAACACTCAACAACACTCGACAACACTCAACAACACCCAAAACACTCAAAACACTCAACAACACTCATCAACACTCAACAACACTCAATAACACTCAACAACACTCAACAACACTCAACCACACTCAACAACACTCAACAACACTCAACAACACTGAACAACACTCAACAACACTCAACCACACTCAACATCACTCAACAACACTCAACAACACTCAACCACACTCAAAACACTCAACAACACTCAACAACACTCAACAACACTCAACAACCCTCAACAACATACAACAACACTCAACAACCCTCAACAACCCTCAACAACCCTCAACAACCCTCAACAACACTCAACAACACTCAATAACACTCAAAAACACAAAACCACTGTATAATGCTTTCTGTCTCATTTGCTCCCACGTTAAATCTTATGTCTATTACATTGACAGTGACAGCGCTGTGAAGTTATTACCCATCCAAATTAGACACTACAGGCTAGCATAATGATCCCAATGCGTTTTCGAACTTCTCAAGTTGAAAGCGTTTTATTTTATGCTACTAAATATAGATGTCACCAAAACTCGTGTTGACTAAATCTAACGACGTGACTTCGCAAATGAGTACACTTATAGCATTCGTTCATAGTCTCTGAGCGAATGCTGATTGCCCGATAATATAATAACTCGGTCTCGCAGGTTCGCTCCACTCAGGACCTACCTACCACCGGAAAGCTATCGTGACCTTATCCCTACGCTACGCTACGCTTTGCTTTACCGCTACCTAGTTTCCGAGATACGATGGGGGGAGGGGTGAAGGGGGGGAGAGGGGGGGAGTTTTGAAAAATGATTTTGATCAACTCGGGGCCCCTTGATATGAATCTGAAAAAAAAAATGTTCCAAGTCTCTTAACTTCCGAGATCTACCTCTAGAGGGGGGGAGAAGGGGGGCAAGGGGGGCAACTTTGAAAAATGGTTTTTACTTTTCCGAGCCTCCTCTATACGAATCCGTTAAAAACAAAACCCAGGTTTCTTAATTTCCGAGATACGATAGGGGGAGGGGTGAAGGGGGGGAGAGGGGGGAGTTTTGAAAAATGATTTTGACCAACTCTGGGCCCCTTGATATAAATCTGAAAAAAAAAATGTTCCCAGTCTCTTAACTTCCGAGATCTACCTAGAGGGGGGGGAGAAGGGGGGCAAGGGGGCAACTTTGAACAATTGATTTTACTTTTCCGAGCCTCCTCTATACGAATCCGTAAAACAACACAACACGGGACTCTTAGTTTCCGAGATACGATAGGGATGGGGGAGAGTGGGGTGGAATGGAAAAGGGGAGGTTTGAATTTTGAAAAATGGTTTTTACTTTTCCGAGCCTCCTCTATACGAATCCGTAAAAAAACAAATCGCAGGTTTCTTAATTTCCGAGATACGATGGGGGGAGGGGTGAAGGGGGGAGAGGGGGGGAGTTTTGAAAAATGATTTTGACCAACTCGGGGCCCCTGAATCTGAAAAAAAAAATGTTCCAAGTCTCTTAACTTCCGAGATCTACCTCTAGAGGGGGGGAGAAGGGGGGCAAGGGGGGCAACTTTGAAAAATGGTTTTTACTTTTCCGAGCCTCCTCTATACGGATCCGTAAAAAAACAAAACCCAGGTTTCTTAATTTCCGAGTTACGATGGGGGGAGGGGTGAAGGGGGGGAGAGGGGGGAGTTTTGAAAAATGATTTTGACCAACTCTGGGCCCCTTGATATGAATCTGAAAAAAAAAATGTTCCAAGTCTCTCAACTTCCGAGATCTACCTAGAGGGGGGGGGAGAAGGGGGGCAAGGGGGCAACTTTGAAAAATGGATTTTACTTTTCCGAGCCTCCTCTATACGAATCCGTAAAACAACAAAACACGGGACTCTTAGTTTCCGAGATACGATAGGGAGGGGGGAGAGTGGGGTGGAAAAGGGGAGGTTTGGGATTTTTCCCATACTCGTGAGAGTTACTTCTATACGAATCTGTAAAAATATACCCACCTCCCCCTTCACCATCTGGGAGAACAATTATGTCAATCAGTGAGTCAGTCAGTGGTAATCGAGCTTTATATAGTATAATAACTAGATTTTGGGCGTTGCGCGAGCTGCAAGCAGCTCGCGGGGTCGTGTTTTTGAGGAGTATTTCTTACCCTTGTAACATTTTGAGAATTGGACAGTAATCCTTAGCACTTATAGGATTTTGTAATAATAGCTATTTATTCACCAAGGGGAGTAATCTGTACTTACCCTCGAGTGATATATACTGCTTTATACTACACTTGTGGAGTTGTTGTTAATAAATTGCTATAATTGTAACTGGAATCACTTATTTTAACTTGTGATTTACACCGCCAAACTTTAAACTTTACCAAGAAAATTGTTTCTACAAAATACGTCAACCAACAAAATAAGTATTTTTTTTTCTTATTTTAGCGCGTCAAACAGTTTTCGCGCCAAAAGACGTTAAGCCGCATGGCTCTAGTGGGGACGCGGCTTAACGTCTTTTGTGATTTGTTGTGATCAACAACACTCAACAACACCCAAAACACTCAACAACATTCAACAACACTCTACAACACTCAACAACACTCAACAACTCGACAACACTCAACAACATTGAACAACACTCAACGACACTCAACAACACTCAACAACACTCAACAACACTCAACATCACTCAACAACACTCAACAACACTCAACCACACTCAACATCACTCAACAACACTCAACAACACTCAACAACGCTCAACAACCCTCAACAACACTCAACAACACTCAACAACATTCAACAACACTCAACAACACCCAAAACACTCAACAACACTCAACAACACTCATCAACACTCAACAACACTCAACAACACTCAACAACACTCAACAACACTCAACAACACCCAAAACACTCAACAACACTCAACAACATTCATCAACACTCAACAACACTCAACAACACTCAATAACACTCAACAACACTCAACAACACTCAACAACACTCAACAACACTCAAAAACACTCAACAACACTCAACCACACTCAACATCACTCAACAACACTCAACAACACTCAACAACCCTCAACAACACTCAACAACACTCAACAACACCCAAAACACTCAAAACACTCAACAACACTCAACAGCACTCATCAACACTCAACAACACTCAACAACACTCAACAACACTCAATAAGACTCAACAACAGTCAACAACACTCAACCACACTCAACAACACTCAACAACACTCAACCACACTCAACATCACTCAACAACACTCAACAACACTCAACCACACTCAACATCACTCAACAACACTCAACATCACTCAACAACACTCAACAACACTCAACAACACTCAACAACCCTCAACAACACTCAACAACACTCAACAACACTCAACAACACTCAACAACCCTCAACAACACTCAACAACACTCAACATCACTCAACAATACTCAACAACACTCATCAACACTCATCAACACTCAACAACACTCAACAACACCCAAAACACTCAAAACACTCAACAACACTCATCAACACTCAACAACACTCATCAACACTCAACAACACTCAACAACACTCAACAACACTCATCAACACTCAACAACACTCAACAACACACAACAACACTCAACCACACTCAACAACACTCATCAACACTCACCAACACAACAACACCCAAAACACTCAAAACACTCAACAACACTCAACAAAACTCAATAAAACTCAATAACACTCAACAACACTCAACAACACTCAACAACCCTCAACAACACTCAACAACACTCAACAACACTCAAAAACACTCAACAACACTCAACCACACTCAACATCACTCAACAACCCTCAACAACACTCAACAACACTCAACAACACTCAACATCACTCAACAACACTCAACAACACTCATCAACACTCAACAACACTCAACAACACTCAATAACACTCAACAACACTCAACAAGACTCAACAACACTCAACAACCCTCAACAACACTCAACAACCCTCAACAACACTCAACAACACTCATCAACACTCACCAACACAACAACACCCAAAACACTCAAAACACTCAACAACACTCAACAAAACTCAATAAAACTCAATAACACTCAACAACACTCAACAACACTCAACCATACTCAACAACACTCAACAACACTCAACAACCCTCAACAACACTCAACAACACTCAACAACACTCAACAACACTCAACAACACTCAAAAACCCTCAACAACACTCAACAACACTCAACATCACTCAACAACACTCAACAACACTCATCAACACTCAACAACACTCAACCACACTCAACATCACTCAACAACACTCAACATCACTCAACAACACTCAACAACACTCAACAACACTCAACAACCCTCAACAACACTCAACAACACTCAACAACACTCAACAACACTCAACAACCCTCAACAACACTCAACAACACTCAACATCACTCAACAATACTCAACAACACTCATCAACACTCAACAACACTCAACAACACCCAAAACACTCAAAACACTCAACAACACTCATCAACACTCAACAACACTCATCAACACTCAACAACACTCAACAACACTCAACAACACTCAACAACACTCATCAACACTCAACAACACTCAACAACACACAACAACACTCAACCACACTCAACAACACTCATCAACACTCACCAACACAACAACACCCAAAACACTCAAAACACTCAACAACACTCAACAAAACTCAATAAAACTCAATAACACTCAACAACACTCAACAACACTCAACAACCCTCAACAACACTCAACAACACTCAACAACACTCAAAAACACTCAACAACACTCAACCACACTCAACATCACTCAACAACCCTCAACAACACTCAACAACACTCAACAACACTCAACATCACTCAACAACACTCAACAACACTCATCAACACTCAACAACACTCAACAACACTCAATAACACTCAACAACACTCAACAAGACTCAACAACACTCAACAACCCTCAACAACACTCAACAACCCTCAACAACACTCAACAACACTCATCAACACTCACCAACACAACAACACCCAAAACACTCAAAACACTCAACAACACTCAACAAAACTCAATAAAACTCAATAACACTCAACAACACTCAACAACACTCAACCATACTCAACAACACTCAACAACACTCAACAACCCTCAACAACACTCAACAACACTCAACAACACTCAACAACACTCAACAACACTCAATAACCCTCAACAACACTCAACAACACTCAACATCACTCAACAACACTCAACAACACTCATCAACACTCAACAACACTCAACAACACTCAACAACACTCAACAACACTCAACCACACTCAACAACACTCAACAACACTCAACAACACTCATCAACACTCAACAACACTCAACAACACTCAATAACACTCAACAACACTCAACAACACTCAACAACACTCAACAACCCTCAACAACACTCAACAACCCTCAACAACACTCAACAACACTCATCAACACTCACCAACACAACAACACCCAAAACACTCAAAACACTCAACAACACTCAACAAAACTCAATAAAACTCAATAACACTCAACAACACTCAACCATACTCAACAACACTCAACAACACTCAACAACCCTCAACAACACTCAACAACACTCAACAACACTCAACAACACTCAACAACACTCAACAACACTCATCAACACTCAACAACACTCAACAACCCTCAACAACACTCAACAACACTCAACAACACTCAACAACACTCGACAACACTCAACAACACTCAACAACACTCAACAACACTCAACTACACTCAACAACCCTCAACAACACTCAACAACACTCAACAACACCCAAAACACTCAACAACACTCAACAACATTCATCAACACTCAACAACACTCAACAACACTCAATAACACTCAACAACACTCAACAACACTCAACAACACTCAACAACACTCAAAAACACTCAACAACACTCAACCACACTCAACATCACTCAACAACACTCAACAACACTCAACAACCCTCAACAACACTCAACAACACTCAACAACACCCAAAACACTCAAAACACTCAACAACACTCAACAGCACTCATCAACACTCAACAACACTCAACAACACTCAACAACACTCAATAAGACTCAACAACAGTCAACAACACTCAACCACACTCAACAACACTCAACAACACTCAACCACACTCAACATCACTCAACAACACTCAACAACACTCAACCACACTCAACATCACTCAACAACACTCAACATCACTCAACAACACTCAACAACACTCAACAACACTCAACAACCCTCAACAACACTCAACAACACTCAACAACACTCAACAACACTCAACAACCCTCAACAACACTCAACAACACTCAACATCACTCAACAATACTCAACAACACTCATCAACACTCAACAACACTCAACAACACCCAAAACACTCAAAACACTCAACAACACTCATCAACACTCAACAACACTCATCAACACTCAACAACACTCAACAACACTCAACAACACTCATCAACACTCAACAACACTCAACAACACACAACAACACTCAACCACACTCAACAACACTCATCAACACTCACCAACACAACAACACCCAAAACACTCAAAACACTCAACAACACTCAACAAAACTCAATAAAACTCAATAACACTCAACAACACTCAACAACACTCAACAACCCTCAACAACACTCAACAACACTCAACAACACTCAAAAACACTCAACAACACTCAACCACACTCAACATCACTCAACAACCCTCAACAACACTCAACAACACTCAACAACACTCAACATCACTCAACAACACTCAACAACACTCATCAACACTCAACAACACTCAACAACACTCAATAACACTCAACAACACTCAACAAGACTCAACAACACTCAACAACCCTCAACAACACTCAACAACCCTCAACAACACTCAACAACACTCATCAACACTCACCAACACAACAACACCCAAAACACTCAAAACACTCAACAACACTCAACAAAACTCAATAAAACTCAATAACACTCAACAACACTCAACAACACTCAACCATACTCAACAACACTCAACAACACTCAACAACCCTCAACAACACTCAACAACACTCAACAACACTCAACAACACTCAACAACACTCAATAACCCTCAACAACACTCAACAACACTCAACATCACTCAACAACACTCAACAACACTCATCAACACTCAACAACACTCAACCACACTCAACATCACTCAACAACACTCAACATCACTCAACAACACTCAACAACACTCAACAACACTCAACAACCCTCAACAACACTCAACAACACTCAACAACACTCAACAACACTCAACAACCCTCAACAACACTCAACAACACTCAACATCACTCAACAATACTCAACAACACTCATCAACACTCAACAACACTCAACAACACCCAAAACACTCAAAACACTCAACAACACTCATCAACACTCAACAACACTCATCAACACTCAACAACACTCAACAACACTCAACAACACTCAACAACACTCATCAACACTCAACAACACTCAACAACACACAACAACACTCAACCACACTCAACAACACTCATCAACACTCACCAACACAACAACACCCAAAACACTCAAAACACTCAACAACACTCAACAAAACTCAATAAAACTCAATAACACTCAACAACACTCAACAACACTCAACAACCCTCAACAACACTCAACAACACTCAACAACACTCAAAAACACTCAACAACACTCAACCACACTCAACATCACTCAACAACCCTCAACAACACTCAACAACACTCAACAACACTCAACATCACTCAACAACACTCAACAACACTCATCAACACTCAACAACACTCAACAACACTCAATAACACTCAACAACACTCAACAAGACTCAACAACACTCAACAACCCTCAACAACACTCAACAACCCTCAACAACACTCAACAACACTCATCAACACTCACCAACACAACAACACCCAAAACACTCAAAACACTCAACAACACTCAACAAAACTCAATAAAACTCAATAACACTCAACAACACTCAACAACACTCAACCATACTCAACAACACTCAACAACACTCAACAACCCTCAACAACACTCAACAACACTCAACAACACTCAACAACACTCAACAACACTCAATAACCCTCAACAACACTCAACAACACTCAACATCACTCAACAACACTCAACAACACTCATCAACACTCAACAACACTCAACAACACTCAACAACACTCAACAACACTCAACCACACTCAACAACACTCAACAACACTCAACAACACTCATCAACACTCAACAACACTCAACAACACTCAATAACACTCAACAACACTCAACAACACTCAACAACACTCAACAACCCTCAACAACACTCAACAACCCTCAACAACACTCAACAACACTCATCAACACTCACCAACACAACAACACCCAAAACACTCAAAACACTCAACAACACTCAACAAAACTCAATAAAACTCAATAACACTCAACAACACTCAACCATACTCAACAACACTCAACAACACTCAACAACCCTCAACAACACTCAACAACACTCAACAACACTCAACAACACTCAACAACACTCAACAACACTCATCAACACTCAACAACACTCAACAACCCTCAACAACACTCAACAACACTCAACAACACTCAACAACACTCGACAACACTCAACAACACTCAACAACACTCAACAACACTCAACTACACTCAACAACCCTCAACAACACTCAACAACACTCAACAATCCTCAACAACCCTCAACAACCCTCAACAACACTCAACAACACTCAACAACACTCAATAACACTCAAAAACACAAAACCACTGTATAATGCTTTCTGTCTCATTTGCTCCCACGTTAAATCTTTTGTGTATTACATTGACAGTGACAGCGCTGTGAAGTTATTACCCATCCAAATTAGACACTACAGGCTAGCATAATGATCCCAATGCGTTTTCGAACTTCTCAAGTTGAAAGCGTTTTATTTTATGCTACTAAATACAGATGTCACCAAAACTCGTGTTGACTAAATCTAACGACGTGACTTCGCAAATGAGTACACTTATAGCATTCGTTCATAGTCTCTGAGCGAATGCTGATTGCCCGGTAATATAATAACTCGGTCTCGCAGGTTCGCTCCACTCAGGACCTACCTACCACCGGAAAGCTATCGTGACCTTATCCCTACGCTACCTACGCTACGCTTCGCTTTACCGCTACCTAGTTTCCGAGATACGATGGGGGGAGGGGTGAAGGGGGGGAGAGGGGGGAGTTTTGAAAAATGATTTTGACCAACTCTGGGCCCCTTGATATGAATCTGAAAAAAAAATGTTCCAAGTCTCTTAACTTCCGAGATCTACCTAGAGGGGGGGGGAGAAGGGGGGCAAGGGGGGCAACTTTGAAAAATGGATTTTACTTTTCCGAGCCTGCTCTATACGATTCCGTAAAAAAACAAAACCCAGGTTTCTTAATTTCCGAGATACGATGGGGGGAGGGGTGAAGGGGGGGAGAGGGGGGAGTTTTGAAAAATGATTTTGACCAACTCTGGGCCCCTTGATATGAATCTGAAAAAAAAAATGTTCCAAGTCTCTTAACTTCCGAGATCTACCTAGAGGGGAGGGGAGAAGGGGGGCAAGGGGGCAACTTTGAAAAATGAATTTTACTTTTCCGAGCCTCCTCTATACGAATCCGTAAAACAACAAAACACGGGACTCTTAGTTTCCGAGATACGATAGGGAGGGGGGAGAGTGGGGTGGAAAAGGGGAGGTTTGGGATTTTTCCCATACTCGTGAGAGTTACTTGTATACGAATCTGTAAAAATATACCCACCTCCCCCTTCACCATCTGGGAGAACAATTATGTCAGTCAGTCAGTGAGTGAGTGGTAATCGAGCTTTATATAGTATAAAATCGAGCTTTATATAGTATAATTTCTAATGTTTTCTAATGTAATGTTTATTTTTTGCAAATATTTTATAATTTTTAAATGTGTTTATATTTTCGAGCGTATGGCACTCGTGGGCAGCAGCTGAAAATCAGCGTCAGGTGGTGCACTTTGTGTTGCCATCTGGCATTATGCTGAGCTGAGGCCCTTTTGGCATTATTATTCTTAATCATTTTGAATTTGTTTTGTTTATTTTTAAGGTTTTTTTTTTTGCCAAATAAACGCAATTTTCTTTCTTTCTTTTCTTTCAATATACTTCATATTAAAAGAAATTCCTGCGATTTTTGCACTAAGAAATCCTGTTAAGAATGCCTTTTGTTCTTTTGGATGAGAGAGGTACTAAATTACTTAAAAGCTTCTTATTAAGAGTAGGTACGTAATACATACCCTTACCTTTACAATGTTTTATTTAAGTGAATCTCTTTTGTTTCGTATACCTACTTAAATAACATTATTTTGTAGATCTAAAGGTTTTCCACTTAAGATAAGTAAACGTTCCGGTTTTTTTGGAGAACATAAAAGAAAGAAGAAAAATGATGAAAGTGAGAAAGAGTGAGTGAGTATGTGCGATATGGCAGTGTGAATAAAAAGAAAATAAAAAACCAGCTTGCTCCAATGTAGGCCAAAGCCTGTAATGGCGATTTCAAATGACGTTTTAACTAATAGCGCTCTTTTTTCAGAAGTAGGTTTTTAAAGTTCCACTAGTCGACGCGCGACGGTTCGAACTCGTTGGTGGTTGTGGCTAATATGCATGTTATTAGTTTATTAATTTAGTTAAAATTATTTAGTATTTTTTTTTATTTATAAATAAAAACGAAATTAGTGAAACAGATGATGATTTATAAGTTTCATGAACAGACCTTTTGGCGTACCTATATAGGTCTTATGAAAAAACTACTGGATATATTTATTCAAAATTAAGGTATTTGAATTTTTGAATAAATTATCTAGTAGTGCAGTAACAATTTTGCGGTTCACTAATGTTTCACCAAAACTCCATTGACAAATTTTTAGTTTACAACCAACGTTTCATATACTATTTATTTCACAAACAACTCATTCGGCAAATGTTTTATTTTATAAACACTCGCTTTACAAACATTTATATCGCAAATTCTTCTCTTTCCAAATTTTTCGGATGATATATTATTTTAATCGTTTATACATTTTTCATTTAATATTTAGATTATTTTGCAAAAATCACGTTTATACAAAAATCATTTTATAATACACTAGCAACTGCATTAAAATCCGTTGCGTTTAAATGATCTAAGCTTTCAGACAGCGAGAGCGACTTTGTTTTATACTATGTAAAGATTTTCTAAACCAGTCAAAGTGATCATGACGGTATTTTCCATTTGGCTCAAATATTTACAGGAAAGTACTGAAGTTCTTTAATAGTATTTTTTTCTATATAATCTGGTCGTTTTTCTTCGTAGGGAGTCACTGTTTTAACTTGACCTAACCTAACCATTTTATTTTAAATAATTAACCCAATCTAACTAGTTCGGTTCCGGGTAGCCTACCAAAAATAATTTCTCTTTTTCTATTAGCGCAAGTCGTTTCTGGCACCCATATTTTGTGTAAAAGTTTTTTTTTTTCTCGTAGTTGTTTCTGGCACTCGCCGGCCGATGCCGCGGCACCGCTCGCTCGGCTCGTGCCCTAGGGTCACAGTTTTAACCTAACCTAACATTTTTTTTTAATAATTAACCTAACCTCTTTTATTCTATAAGCGCAAGTCGATGAAAGAATGAGTTTAATTTTAGGAAATTGCGTAATAATAAGTAAATATGTAAAACGTTTTTACCCCAAACGTTGTATTGTGAGATAAAATGAATAAAAACTGAATTGATTGTCTAATAACACGTTACTAAACAAAAGTTTATCTGGTAATTATTTCGTAAAGTGAATTATTTGGCAAACTTGTTGTTGTATAATGATGAGATGACAAATGATGTTTTTGCCAATCGTTGCTTGTCAAGTAAAAATTTGTAAATTAATTTTTGATGAACTGACAGGGCACCCAATTTTGCCATTTTCATACTATGGGAGTTATTTATTTACGGTCAGAGATGCCTTAAAAAAAAAGAAGTTTCGAAGTTCATTAATTTCAAACCAATATTTTATTAGGGCTAAATAATGAAGAGGCAAGTAGATTTATAATGTGTAATGTACACTGTCAAACAGTGGAGTAAACTCCATACGAGACGTTAGTATGGAAGAATAACTGACCTTAATTTTACAATTCAATTCAATTCAACTCATTTATTCAATAACAATTTTTACATTGTGTCTGAATTTCTATAACTAAATATATAAGAACATCATGCATGCAATCCATAATTAAATCATTAAAATTATCCAAATTACATTCAAGTGAAAATAATAATAAAAATAACATAAAATATAAAAAAAATTAATGTCACAAAATAATAATAAAATTAATATAATACATGTTTATAACTAGCCAAATTCTACCTCGAGACTGCAAATAAAAAGGTTGTGTGACTTATTAACAAACAAAACGTTACAAGAAACATGACAAATAAAATTATTTGTACTTAATTTGCTTTCATTGTCGGCCAAATAATTCGAATAAACAGTTGTTTTATTGGCAACACCCGGCCAACTCTAGACGTTTAGAGCGAACCACATTACATATGTATTCAAAACACCGAAAAAGGTTCTTACCGAAAACTAAAAATCCGTACAAATACCTTTGTTATGTAACATAAAAAGGCAAGCAATTGCTTTCAGTACCTACCATTACGAGTGTAACTAAACTCGAGAAACGTGTGAAAAATACATTTGGTATAGTTCCCTTTTCTCTGACGGTACCTATAAAACGGTAACGTTATCTTATTTCTTATGTTGACTTCGTGACGCGCCATTAGCGGGTACCCCTTTCCGCGGGGAAAGGATTATGATACGGTAATACACCCGCAGGAATTGTGTGGCTTTTGAATGAGATGCCTTCATACAACTTCAGAAGCATCTCTATCCGCTATTTAAAGGCGGATTTTTAAATGAACACTTTCTTATATTGCTGTTTGCTTTATTTGATTATGTATCTCAAAGGATAGAAAACTTTTTTACAAAAAAAAACAACCGACTTATTTGTAAAAAGTTTTATTTTTCACTTTTTAGTTGTACCTACCTACCCCAAACAAATTCATATACCACTACTTGCTATGTGAATATCAGTGACAGGAAGCTATTGAACACATCTGCCTACCCCTTTAGAGGGTCCAGGCGTGATGTTATGTTGTGTGATTGCGTAAACAATGCATACATATGCTATAGCAGCAATCGCGGATGATTTGTTGGTATTTATTGAAGAGTTCCGTTGTCTGTCTCCGAAAACATTATCAGATCTTTACGAAATTTAAATGGGACCATTTCGGAATAAACGTTCGAACAAAAAAAAAATGCAAATCCGTCTATATGTATATGAGGGAGTTATGCCCGAACATACATAAAAAATAGAAATATCCGAATTGAGAACCTCCTCCTTTTTTGAAGTCGGTTGAAAGATAGATTGAGATTTATGGAGTTCTCCCATGATACATACATAAGTACACAAATTCACGCCTTCTTCCCATGGAGATAGGCAGAAACTACAGAACGCCACCTGCTACGATTCTTACATACCCTTTTGCATCGTTTACATTCATACATCTAGTCGTACATGCAATTTCATTCATTCTACCATGATGTATATAATACGATACAATAGAAAATCAATTGTGTCTCATTAGCGGAGCTTGAGAGGTCACATTTAAGTACCTAGGCAAATATGTTTTTCTTACAATAATAGAAAACACGTCACAAATAGGGAGGTACAGACGCCAGCACATCAAGCTACTACAAACTGTCAAATTTCTTTAATAGATTTTCAACTTTATTGCTAAATCATAAGGTTCAAAGTTGGTTGGAAAAATTTGACAGTTTCGGGTAGCTTGATGTGCTGGCGTCTGTACAATGAGTTTTATTTTCAGACAACTTTTCATACAAATCTTGCCTGTTCGTTTCAAAACGGACATTTGAGTACAACGGCTTATAAATTGGTTGTTACATTTTTATTGCACTGTAACGGTAAAATGTGGAACTTTATGAATTTCTACGTGAACACAAATGCTTTTTTATTTAACTTGAATGTCAGGACGCAGGCAAAAGCTGCGCTTGTCATTTTCAGCTTTTGTGGTTATTTATTTATTTAGCCCCTACTGGAACGCCATACAGCAATTACACCAACGGATCAAAAAATTACTTCATGTGCTGCTTTCCATCCATCTTGTGCGTGGTGGACATCGAATAGGCGGCGATGGAACACGCACGCTCACACAGCGTCAACTCCATATAACTCCATCTAAATCCCATTAATTAATTATTTGAAAATGTTTTTGAGACGCAATGAATTTTTCAAAATAACAACATTATAATTATAAAAAACTGAAATTCTGATGTGGCGTCCTGCCTGACAGATTTCAGATTCTATGTATATTTTATTTTGATGTTATTTGGGTTGTGTGTCGACCACTGAGCTCCAAAAAACAAGTACGCTGGACTAAATATACTATACGAAATGACAGATGTTCTTTGTGCCGATTCAAAGCGCGCTCGAGCGTCTCAGGAAATAAAATTCAAATAAATAAAGTTGTGAATGTTCCATGTCGATAATGTGTCGGTAATTTTCTTCAGACAGTGAGTAATTTTAAATTTACGTCTTTTAAATAGAAATTTACTGTCTCCAGAAGTTTTTATAATTTGATTAGCTAAAACAAATTAGCAAATATTTCTAATTTCAAAAGATACATACATATTATAAATATTTATTGTTTACTTGTTTCCGAAGTAAAGATATAAAACATCGAAATAAAACTTGCCATCTACAATGCACCTTCCTTACTTTAGTAATTTTTACTTTAATTAAATATTTAATTTCAGTTTTCCCCTCGATTCAACTAAGCAGTTATGGCTGAAAAACATGAAAATGGAGTCCTAAATCTAATTATCATCTTTGTTGTTCATTTCACTGAGGTATGTTTCGTTAAACGTTTTAGGCAATGATATAACTATTTTGACTACATCTTCTGGATAAAAAGTGGCAAAACATAATAAATTCGATGTTGGTAAACACCAACAAGTTTCACTATAAACATAGTGAAACTGAAAACATGCGTACAATAAAAAAAATATCGCTTAGAAGAAATTTAACCACCTTCTTTACAAGACTAACTAGGTGATTTTTACATTTGTTTTGGTCAACACGGGATTGTAAATGAAATATCGAAACAGTATGTGGGATAAATCGCTGGGTTTGTTATTCAAGCTATTCGTAAAAATATTAAATGTGATGGAAACAAAAGGAGGTTTAACTGTATGTACCTTCTACAAGTTTTGTATACATTTGTTTATTGGTAGAGTCATTATTCTGCCAATCATGTGAAAATAATAATGGTAAACGTCCAATCAAGCTAAATTTTCCAGCAGCATATACTACAAAAGTACTACGAGATATTGTAAATACTACCAGAAGTTTATTTCCAGATTTAGAGGACCATTTTAATAAAACTTTACAGTCGGATAATTTTACAAGCTATTTTCATATTCTTGAAAAAAAATTTATCACTAAATACATTGATACACACGAGTATATGAAACAGCTAATAAATACAAAAAAATCTTTGATTCTCTTTGAAAATGCATCATACTGTGTACATACCTAAATTTCATTCAATAAGTGATTAGCGTCTTCGTCGTTTTTTGTTCATTATGGTTGTTATTTACTAACTACCTCACAATTTTTTATAAACAATGTGTTACGAGTATAATAACTAAGTTTTAAGTTAGTTTTTAAGATTGCTTAAAGTGTTTCAATATCCGGACAAACCTATTGAGGTTTTTGTGATGTTTAATGTTCGTATTTTGTTTAGTTCCTTAATTAATAAACAAAAAAAAAGCTGTTTTTTTTTCGCGATTTCAGAGTTGGTCCCATAGTGAAAGTTTTTCATATTCATGGGTAGATTAACCTGTAAAAAATTGGAACCGGTAAAAAAAATCACCTTGTATATGTCGCAGGTTTATGACAAAATCATGTTTTTGATCAAAAACCTAGGCATTAGCATACACATCTAGACATTGTTTTTATCATAAAACTAATCCAGTCTAGGTTTTTGATCAAAAAACTGGATTTTCTCAGGTTTATGAAAACATAAAGTTTTAATTTTGTTTTTTTCCGGTACTTGATCAAAAGCCTAGGTTTATAATGAAAAACCCGATTTTGTCATAAACCTACGACATATAGCTTACGAAGAATACATCTGCCATTTGATTCACTAGGTTAGAGCGAAATGGTAACATAATAGCTCAATAGCTTTTTGTTGTACATTGCGAACTAATGTGACCCTAGCTCAGCTTGTAAAACTAGTGTAGTTGGGCCAGGAGATATTAGCTTAACCATAGAAGTTTTTAGGCTAAGTTTAAAGCCTATCCTCATATTTAAAGCTCACTGATCTGAGCGTTATGTGCTATAACTTTACTAGGACACTATCGACTACTTTATAACTTGCGATCTGACCGCGCCCTAATGAATTTTCGGTTAACCTTTGCAGAGCAATTATTCTATTTAATTCTATTACATATAAATTAAGCATAGAAATAACTTGGAGTGATTCGATATTTTTCTCTTAAGTAATAAATTACTCTCAATGGTTGTAACGATCGATAAAGTTCATATAAGTATTTTTTATCGAAGGATATATCCCATCTATATTAATATTAGCTCCACTGTACTTTCACTTTGCTATCAGCGCTAAAATAGCGGAAATCAAATGTCTTCGTTTTGTCATCGATAGTATGAAGTCCAGCATACTTGTATAATATAGGTCAGTAGTGTCGACCCAAATAACTCAGACCATTGAAGAGTGCTCGTCAATGACAAAAGGTAGGTACTCCCATTCTGACCGCGATATTCAATAAATACTTACGTAGTCAGCTTTAATTCTTTTAAGATCGAGAATTCGAGCATTGGCAATATTAGAGATTCATTTATTGACGTGTAAAAGTGTTTATACAAACCTTACAGTAATAAAATCATTTATCATTCAAGTAGGTATGCCAACTTCGCCAGGCAATTTAATCAATAAATAAAGATAAACCGCCGAACACCACTGGGAATTCGATCAGAACTTCCACCAACACACAGCACACACGCGCAAAATATTATTCATTACACCAACTGCGGCTCACGCAAGATAAATGCGATAGTCCAATGTGGTTTCACGTTATTACCTAGATATAAATCTGCTGAACACACATTGAGCGTTTTCATCTTGGAACAAAGCGAACATACCTCACGCTGGAAGCGCCACAAAAGCTGTCACGCCTATTTTGGTGTTACAATTGCGCTATCACCGTTTGTGTCAAGCAGTAGCATTCACGTTTCTAGTGACAATCCGAACCAATTCAGGGTTTTGTCGTGTACCTACTATGTAAGCCAAGTTTGGATAAAACTTGTAATTCCGTCTTCTTTCTTCATTGAATTATAAGTAGGTAGGTTCTTACCTAAAACTTCTTATTTTTAAAGGGCTTACATGACCTAAAGCGCGGTCACTGTCGGACTGCATAGAAAATAAAGAGAAGCGCGATGACACAACGCTGGTAATTTATTGCAAAATATGAAGCAATATTATTTAATGACAAAAAAAAAATTGTTTGTACTAAACAATTGTTTTAGTAGGTTGCTTGTAGAATAATCTGACAAAAAATCAGAATGATTGTATGTACGAGTATGTATATTAGTATGGTTTTTATTGTAAAAAGAAAGTTTTTAGAGGTATGTTCATAATTTTTTTCTATCGTATCAAATTAGTTGTATTATGTTTTCAACACATATCTACCTATCATATATCCTGAAGAATATCATATATTTTTTCTGACTTTGTTTACTGTAGTCGATCATATAGGTACTTTTATAGTTTCTAAAACTTGCGTTTTTTGCGTTTAGGTCCTGTAAACCCCTTAAGTTAGCCTACATTTTCCCACTGCTGATCAAAGGCCTCCCCCAAATCCTTCCAGGCATCCTTTTCTAGAGTCACCTCCATCCAACCCTTGCGTTAGGTACTAAAAAAAACCTTATAAAGGTATAAGGTTTTGGATCTGGAAGGCCAGAAAATATATACAATTTGTCCCTGAGAATCTTGTATTAGCTAGTTATTTTGAAAATTTTATCCATACAACGCAATCTCATAATGAAAATAAAATCCCGATAAATCACGATTAATTTAGTATGCGGTGGATGCTTAAGAGAATGTTTAATATTTTACTGTCCTGATAATGGTGTGGGTTGGTGGTTTTACCATACTGAGGGAAGGTATTTCCTCTTCATATAAAATTATGGCATTATCCTCTTATGGTTTCAGCTCACACACGAAGATCGCATACCTACGTTAAAAAATTAAATGCCGTGCACATTTTTTAAACGCTCCTTGTTTTAGTTTCACTTTAGTTTTCAGGGTTATAATGACGAGTGTGTAATTTATATTGAGCACTAAAATAGTAGATAACTTATCACTGGCATCCGCGGCTAAAGTACATTTAGGTCGTTGAGTCAAGGAAGTAGTAAAACTAATCTACAATGCCCGAGTAATGAACTCCTATGCATATCATTAAAGGAATTTTCATAATTCATAAATTACAGCCTTATGGGATGCCAAATAGTCCTCATATACACACGCAACAAAAAATATTCCTTTCAGCATTCTATGGTGAAAGGCTCCCGCAGACAGGCGCGACGCGACGGTGTGATGCGAATCTGGTAGAACAATTTCCATGAAGTTTTCATTAAAATTAATGCTGCTGTCGCGTTGTGCCTATCTGCAAAAGTGGTCATTGATGCACTGCCTTTATATGTATAGAATCGTACCAAACTATTTATTGTGAGTAAATTATCGACGTGTTAAATGCAGACCTCTTTCATTCTTCGGTACGTTTCTTATTGAGTTAGGCGGGGTGAAAGGCCAATTTACTTGATTGAGTTATATCAAGCGGGTTATCGAATAGCTCAAAAGAAAAGCTTAATCCAGTGTCGTTTCAAAAGATATCCGTTTATCAGTTTTCTCAAAAGGGACGAGGCAGAAAACAACCGTTTCTTTTAAAAATCCATTTATTGATGAGACTAAATAAATATCAATCGTCACTTTAATTTTATATTTACAATTAACTGTTGTATTTACATTGCGATCTGCATATTTACAATTATCAATCATATCCTGTACAAAATAGATTTTGATCACCCAAGGAGATATTTTACATTCAATTATTATTTAAACAGCCAACAGCAAATTTCATGGCCGACTGTACTGTCAGTAATCTTGTAAAAGTATTTACTTATTTACATGTTCATATAAATGACTAACCAAACAAAACTTAGGCGGGTGATGTATTCGATGAGCCTTGATATAAGGTTGCGCGAGCTGATAAGTGTAGAGGGTAGCGGGGCGGAAGAACGCGGCGCGCGCTCATCCGCCATGACACTTGACGCGACTACGATGCGGCGTCCGCTGGAACCGTCGCTTCTAGTCTCATCCGCTGCTGAAACGCTGCTAACCTCCGGAGGCACGCAGTTCGGAGGCTTTTCCTGCTATAAATAATTAAAATTTCCGTTAGATTCTCCATAATTATGATACTTGCATAATTTATTCGTCGCCAATAAAGTTATTACAGAATTAGGCGTTCCAAGATTTTTTTATTGAAGAAGTGTGGAAATTTATGAAACAATACTGACGTGAAGACACGAAACTTTTACAAAATGCGATAAGAACTTGAACACTTCCCTAATTTTTCTTTTGTCTGAAAGTTATTTATGGTAAAATATTGGGTCTGAAGTCGAAATATTCATGAACAGGGAAAACTTCTTTTGCCTTTTTAGATTCTTACCGGTGGTTGTGTAAAGTTGGCTTTTTCTTGACATCTCCGAGACTGATGAGCGATACAGGCAGCATACGCTATCGCGTGAGGGATATAGCTCTGCTCCACGACCCCCGCGAACAATATCGTTGCCATTGGACCTGGGAATGAGAAAAAAATTGATTATAATTAAAATTGTATGACTATTTTTTTCTTATAAAAGATTTTATCATGATATAGTATTACCTAGAGCCCAAACAGGCACATCTTCTCCACCATGAGTAGCCCATTGTCTAGGAACTGCAGCTGCGTGAACAGCATCAGCCGAAGCAGCCGCGGAGGCCGTCTTATTCAATGGCAGAGCCCTTGGCTCCGAATGACCAGGACCAGTGCCATAAAGTAAAGTAGTATACCGCAGGCCATCAATATCCGAGACCACCGTATCCGCACCTAACACACAAACACACTTCAAACTTCTACTAAGTACTATGGAAAACTCTCAAATCTCTATATAAATACTTCTAAAGCCGCAAAAACCTCGGAGTTAAAACAATCTTTAATTAATTTCTAGAACTCTACACTGCAATTTCAACGACGGAGTCAATAGCCATCAATGCGGTTTAGAGAACATCATGTAAACGAAAAACGTTTGGCACACGACTTCAATTAGCAACTTTTGTAGTCTCTGCCAAATGTTGTTTGCTCCTATACATATTTGGCTTCCATTATCCACATTTCAACTTGAGTATTAAATAGGAAATTGGCTAGACTAAAATAATATAACAGAATTTGTGTTTTCATTTTCCGTTTAGTTTGTTACCTAAAACGGGGTGTCCTCTCGGCGTCGCTTGCCCGCCGAAAGTCATTACATGACCGTGATCGGCGGTGACTACGATCAAAGTTTCAGCGGGATTAACCCTCTCTAATGCTGCCAACAGTGCGGTTTCTAACTCCAAAGTCTCGTCAAGAGCTCTATATGGATTGTTGTAGTGATGAGCGTGATCTATCCTTCCACCTACGAATGAAAACAAGAATTTTACAATGAGTAAATGTATAATATTATTATAATGCTGATAAATAAAACAATATTCTGAAAAATGTCAAATTAAAACGTAAAATCGTCTTAACTTGAAAGATTAAAACAACACGGAAATAAATAATTTACTGCAATTTTTTTTATGTAGTAGATCAACTGTGGCTAATGAAACAGAATTGAATGTCTATTGTTCTAAATCAAATTTCGATTTTTCAACAGTCGAGCGGAAATTAATTTGTTAATACTGTTCTAATACAATATTAATTATAAAATGTGTATGATATTTTAAATATTAATAAATGAAAAGTGTTAACGAATAAAATAAAAGAAATTACGTGTAAAGCTAAAAAGATAAAAAACAAATTTTACCTTCGATAAGGAGAAAAAATCCTTTGTCGTTCTTCGTCAAAATTGACAAAGCGGCTCGTGTCATATCAGCTAAGGACGGATCATCCGCTTTTACAGCAGAAGTCGCGCTCGCTCCCTCTTCCGCGTCCGCGACCGCCCCACGCTCCGCGTTGAAGTCCATATGCGAGTATTCGAACAGACCTGCATTTTAAAAATGGACTTTTTATTTTTTATTCGCAATAAGCGCACTTCCGTGCAGTAACAGCATTAAGCGCTTTAACACCGGATAAATGTATAATCTTATTCGCAACGCCCGCCGCCGCCGCGCTGATGCTGACGAATCGATGTTATGGTCACGTTCGATAATATTATTACTATACATTTTTTTTCTTTGCTTTATTTTTCTTGTTTTCCTTTGCTTATCTCGTGCAAGAGATTGAAATATGTGGTAATAGCCAATCATATTTCTAGTGGAGATATCTGTTGTTATTGAATTTTATATCTTCAAGTTGTTACACTAGCCGATCTATACATAATTATATGTTATATTATCCATTTATACTATGGTAAATAGTATGTATGTGTATATAACCTATTTATGTACGTATTTTTATTAGTTTTTTTTTTAAGATTGTTCCTCTCAACCAAGGCGCCTGCCATCTAATCTCTTCACCACCCTTGGTTGACTGGTAGAGAATGCCTAAGGCATTAAGTCCGCCTTTTTACCATTTTGTGCGAAAAGTTTAAATAAATCCATGCTGTACATAAATCACCATGAAAACTTACCTGAAGTGAACTATCAATAGTGTCAATCCATAGCATTTTGTAGAATGACAGCTCACTTCACTAAAGTTATCACGGCGGAATTTTTAAAGAATACAAGTCGACTAGCAGTTATTAACCAGATTTTTAAAGTCACGCACAAAACATATTATATCACAAAGCTGAAAAAGCCCTCATAATTCAATAAGCCAGTACGGTCCTGCAGTCCAGAGCACTTACTTATGTAGGTGACAGATAAATTAAAATACTAAGAAGCGTGGTTAACAATACAATTTTTGAATTAAGGATGTTGGTAACAGCATAATCCATATTTGAAATGCAAATGCTACTTTATGTCAGGCGGGTGAGATTAAAAAGGATTCAAATGGGATTACACAACGGGGCCGCACTGATCATAATGTAAACTTGGTAAACGTTATCTGGGTGAAAGTAATTATTTCATAAATTCCGCAAAAGGGACCGGAAACATTTTCGGTCCGACTTTTCTTAAACCAAATGCCGACTTCCAAATGTTGTTTCTCCTATATTCATTTTCCACGTGAAATTCTTTACGTTTATCGTTTCCTGATCTTCGCGTATCCGGGAAAGTTAAGTGCTGTTCAAAAGTTCGGATTGCTTTGTACATTTTTTAATAAAAATTTACAGGAATTTTGGTAAGTAGAGGATTAGAAATGGCTTACTTAGATGACAATTGTTTAGGCCGAGATAAGTGAAAAAACATATTAAAAGAACCATTTTAATTTAAAATTGCCAGTGTCTTGGCACTTTTCCTGGTGACGGCGATACGGACGAACTTTTTGACGCCCTATGATTCGCTCCTCCCTATTTTATACCTACATGATATGCATCTCTTTATGATAATTTTGAGACTGCTAGCTTATAACGTATATTTATCAATATATTTCACTGAAAATAATTATGTTCAAAATAAACTAGACTTTATAAACTTTATAACTATCCAAATATTATTCATCAGTTCGAATACCTTTATGTTCGTCACGTCGAATTTTAATTAAAATTTAAATCGTCAATTGATATTTCCTGGAATTAATCCTAAAGCTATTTGTAGGTAGCCTAGAGCTGCTATTGACATTTTGTTTAAAGATTTCTTAAATTACTGCTTTCGCGTATTTGTCAAACAGCTTTCCCTATAGAATCATAGACGACTCGCCTTGGAGTATAAATGTAGAGCTGTTCCATAAAGATCTGACTGGAATGATATTAAGTGTCCCATACACTTAATACAATATCATTCCAGTCAGACGTACGTTACAGGTTAGCTTTCTCTATTGTGTTATTTATTACATACCTTATAGGTATGTACTTAGCAATTCAAGTTATATTTTAATGACCTATTAGCTAATAGGCTAGATTGTAATGTAAATAAAATATCATCAACTGTAATCCTAACTAATAGTATAAATGCGAAAGTAAGTTTGTTTGTAACGCTTTGACGCTAAAACTAGTGGTTTTAGCTAGTGATTGTTAGAGTTTATTTCTATTTATGTTTTGTTGTGGGTAATTTAAGTATTACTAACACTAGTCTATAAGAACATTGTTACTAACAAAATGGACACCATGGTCTGAAAATAAGGTATTTATTAATATAAAACGGCTAAGCGGATTTAGATGAAATTTGACACATGAGTAGACCATGATCTAGAGAAGGACCTGGGATACATTCATCCTGGATCGTAGACAAAGTCGCGGACAACAGCTAATACTTTATAAAAGAAAAAAAATACGCTTCTTTTTCGCTAAAATTAATATCAAAACGTGTAGTAGAACCTGTTTATACCTTTTAATTTATATTCGTTGTATACGGGTTTAAAACGGGAGTCACCTAAAACCAGCTTTGTGGGCACTCAAATTGCTGAGTAAGCTTTAACCCTTAAACAACCCTTAAACGTAAACAAACCAAACAAAGCACACAAAAGGAACCAGACTTTCTTAAATAATCTGACGGCAGGTGAGGCGTTTTAGTAAATTTGTATAAAAACGCAATTTCATAAAAGTAATGGCTCTTAAACTGATGGTTCAAGCCATAATTTAAAGACTTAATAACGAGTTTTAAGGTAGCTTTCCCGGAAGTAAAAGTTTAATGTGCGAGTAATATTTTCCGTGTCCAAATAATGTAGAATTTTAGGTATCTATTATAATCACGAGATAACCTTTAATATTTTGTAACCTTTTCTTAAAATGGAACTGTATTTTCGACGAAAATATGCATCATCATTTGAGCCAAAACTTACAGGCAAAACTTAATTATTCTACCTGAATAAAACAAACAAAACCGTGCCAGTAGTCCCACCTATATTTTTCTTTATAGGTAGTGATTAACACTGGTTCGGCTTGACGAAAATAAACGAACATAATATTTTCAATATCGAAAGAGCTTTGGCTACCTGTCGGTCTTTTTATAGTCTCAGATTTTTCCCTGAATGTATAGTGTATCGAATATCATGATTTTTATAAACAGACCTTTCCAGCATGATCGACTTTTTCTTGGCTATCAGCTACCCCAGCCAGTCATATTTTTCTCAATATTGTGACATTGACATGAATTATGTAGATCAGACGCCGTCTTTTGATCGCTTTAGACTTCTTGCCTCTTTTCTTCAAGCTCAGAATTTTCGGTGACAAATTACGAAGTATTAGGAGCAGATGTTTTGTCTACAAAGTTAAGCTTAATCGTCTGTATACCTATAGCTTAAGTTTATTTACTAAATCGATTGAAAACAGTTGACAGTCTAACCGAGTGTTCAGAATTCACTGGGAATCGATTTTCGCACTTACTGAAATGCATAGTAAACGCAGATACGTTTGCAGATAACTTAAAATTGAATCTTCAGGTCAAATGTTTGTAAATAGAGGAGCATTCTGGGATTTGACGTCCATCTGCGCGAATATCTTCACTGAATTCAGCCACAGTTTAAATATGAATGGCTGATTTCTAATAAGTGCATTTTGATGATCATTATTTTATGGTCGGAGTGTTATTGAGTTTTTACATTAGGAATTTCTAAGTAACACCAAGGAGTTTAGAAGTTGGCGGTGTAAAACCCTGTGCCTCAAAAAGCACGTTAATATGCTGGTCCTGCACCTGATCTCTCTCAGGTCGTGTCGGATTGCGTGCCATGGTGCCATCCCATCGAAGTCTGAGAGTGAGGTACCTACGCTTTGGAATGGGCAGCTAGCTCTATATTTTTTTGACTGACCGACTTCTTGACAATTCATAAGTGCCTGTTAATGGTTTAATTAAAATAAATGCGAGAAAGTGAAATGCGTGCGTGCGTGCATGCGTGTGTTGCGTGCGTGCGTGCGTTGCGTGCGTGCGTGCGTATAAAGGAGGGAGGGGGGCGGTCCGGTCGTGCCCACCCCAGAATGGTCTGATGCCTACCCCAGGATGTTCGACCTATTCGAAATTCTAAGCTGTATACTTACATAATATAACTTCACACAAAAGCAATCAAATAAATAATCTACCACCAAGACCTACAAAAACATATTAAAGGGTGTCGCAACAAAAGCGCCGGATTTAAATTTGCCGCCATTTTTTATTAATACGAGTTATACGGTGATTTTTTTTACAGTTGTCACGTACGGACCACGTGATTTAAGAATTGGAGAAGTATCCTCCGTTCTTCCCAGACGGAGGGCATTCATGAGGATTTCCTCAAGAAAAAAAAGATTAGGGCCAGCCCCCCCCCCCTGGAAAAAACCCCTAGATACGCCAATTCCTGTGCACTATAATATCTTCCGCACAGAAGGCCGAAGCCCGAAGCCGAAGGCTCCTTTGAGATTGGCCGCCATGGCCGAAATACGGTCTGGAGGTCTAAATAATGGTCGGATGCAAATGGCTTCTGTTTTGACTGCCCAGATTATGAATACAGAAAAGACCACGTGGACCTAAATGAGATTCTCACAGACCAGCAAGGAAGCATATCACAACAGACAGGTGGAACAAGGCTGCCAATAGTGTTGATAATAATGAATACTTTTCTATGAATTAAAATTAATACAGTCGTTGAACTTACCTAACAAATAATCCACTGTTCTTGGATCTAACTTCGCAAGTTGTTCCCTTGTGTGAATGTATTGAGCACGCAATCGCCGCCTCTTCTTTTCTCTTGCCCAATCTTCTGCTAAATTTCTACCATCTAGTCTTCTTCCTTCACGGTTTGGGTGCTCTGGATCTGGGGTAACAGTTGGCAGGAAATGTCTTCTTCCACCACCCATTATAACCTGTTCAAAACAAACAAATCAAGTGTTTATTAACAGGTCCTATACCTACATAATATTCAAATAACATAAGTTGTCAGAATACTGTTGCTACCTAATACCTGTTATCAATAAAGCCAGAACACTTCTCCTTCCCAGCGAAAGCACTAGGAAATGGTGAAGAGCGAGCGTTTTGGAGGACAATGGACAAAATTACATAAGACAATGTAATTTTGACTTTCGAAAAGAGCTGATTCTCAGCCTAAGGTGAATAAATAAAAAAAAATCATTATTATAGGAACAAGACAAAATATAAACAGAAACATCACAAAAACCTCATGATAGGTCTGTCCGGATGTTGACACACTTTTAAGAAATCTTAATACTAACCTTGAAACCTAAACTCGACACACAAAATTATACCAGCTGAATTTGATTTACGGGTAAACTCTAAAAACAGGTAACCTTTAGTAATCTATTTTTGGAAAAATATACCTATAATTTAACCCCCACGCTAAGCAAAATGAAGGGGATTCTACTAAAATCTGCGGTTTATATTCCACTATGTTGTAGGTAAGCCGTGCAGATTGTTCCGAAGAACGCAAAAGCGGTAACATTCTTGAGCAGCTTGTCAGAAAAGCCATTCTGTATTTAGTA